>PVKU01008213.1:0-76478 GCA_004027475.1 Anoura caudifer
TTTTTCAGGACGGGTAGAGGCTTATCCTACTAGAACTGAGAATTCCTCAGAGGTAGTGAAAGCCTTCCTGAGGGAAATAATTCCTTGCTTAGGCTTACCCCAGCAACATCCAGAGCGATAATGGAGTTGCTTTCGTTTCAGAAATTACACGGAACATTAATAAATTTTTAGAAATCAAGGGGAGACTCCACATGGCATGGAGACCTCAGGCTTCTGGGAAGGTAAAGATGAATCACACCCTGAAGAAAAACGTAGCCAAACTGTGTCAAGAAACTCATCTCCATTGGGATCAAGTTTTACCTGTTGCCCTGCTCAGGATAAGGGTGGCTCCTTGAAATGGAATTGAGTCCTCGTGAAATTTTGTATGGGCAACCTTTTCAGGCCATGATTAGGGTGGCAGATACGTGTGTAGGTGAAGAACTGAAGGTAAAGCACTATACACGAGGTTTAAGTCAGACTTTAGCTGTGATTCATGACATTAGCTGTACTGGGGACCTCTCCTCCACAGGTTCGATACATTCCTGAGCCTGGAGATAAGCTGCTACTCAAGACTTGGACAACAGGATCCCCCAGAGAGCAAACTAGAAAGTGGACTGGAACCTATGTTGAACAAACTTTCATTTCATGTCTTGTAAGTGTTTGTACTCCCCTGGAAAGATAATTGGGGACTGATGGTCACTCTAAAGGACAGAGAATTGTTTTCTTTAAAAATTCTAACGTAGCTGCAACTGGAAAAGGTGCCACTTTGGTCAACTGTACTAAAACTGTTTTAGAGGAAATTGCTGGCAAGATGGTTTCTAAATGTGGAAGGACTGTTTATTCAACAGCCAAATGATTTTTAAATAATCTTATCTGCTTTTATGTCATTTTAATTTGTATTTCTTTCATTAAACTATGCTTATAGAAATAAGATAATTAAAAACTAACAGGGGGAATGATAGGGGAACTTCAGAGTTAGAGATTTTAGCTTCAGTCATAGTTGATAGGCTTAAGTGATTAAAGCTGTAACTGAAGAGTTAAAGATTTTTAGTCTTAGTTGATAGGGTTAAGTGACTACTAATGCTGTGGAAAGCTGTTGTTCCAGAAACTGGAACGCGTGACCATGTGACTCCAGGAGGTGACCAGCAATTCGACTTTGTGCCCCAGGGGGTCTGCCAGCGGTGGAGACAGACAGTACCTGAGCCTTTGTGTTCCCAGGAGGGAAGTCTGTGACGCAGATGAAGAATTTTCGATTAACAGATAAAGAAGTTCTAGGAAAATCACAGGGACACTGCAACTCTTATCCAGTTAACCTTTCCCCCAAACCCCTTACCTACCCTTTTTTCTCCTTATAAAAATGCTTGAAATGAGATGTTAAGACAGTTTTTGAGGGCACATAATGTGCCATCTTCTCTGATTCCCAGCATCTGAATAAAGTGCCCGCAAAGACTGAATCCTCATCTCTGCTGACTGTTTCTAGTAGTGATGGGCACCAGCGACGCTGACTTTTCTGGTTTCACTCCTATTGTGGTTGGTGCTATTATCTGCCTCTCATTTCTACAGAACTTTGCAGTTGACAAAGCACTTTCACACCCGTGACTTCATGTGATGAAAGGATTATTAACCTGTGACAGATGAAAAAGTGAAAGTTTAGAGAAGGGAAGACAGGTGTCCAGGGACCCACAGCAGGCTGGAGGCAGAGCTCCAGGGCTGGTGGAGGAGTGAAGAGAGCTTGGGGTGCGACCCCTGGCTTAGTGGTCATACCCTGGGCAGGGCACGGCGACCCAACCTGGGAGTTCTTCCTATGTGTGGCAGGCCTGGCATGCCCAGGGGACTCCCTTTCTTCTGGGCTCTGTGGAAGAGGAGATGTTGTTCCCATAGGGTATAGAAAAATACACCTGCCAATAGGATGAAAATGAGTGAGGGGTCCTCCTCAGGGTGGGTGATGCACTGCTGTGTAGGCTCCCAGGGGTCCCCAACTGGAGAGGGGCTGAGGATGGGGAGGGCTTGGTGCTGGGTGGCCTCAGGCTGCTCGCTGCCCCTCATGGGTCTCAGGGCAACTCTGTCTCCAAGGTTTCTCACACTTTTCCTTCCCGTGTCTAAGCGCCCACCCCCTCACTCCCACTTCCCTGTCTGCCTGCCTCCACCTCTGGCCCTAGGATAAATCTGACAGGGCCCTTCCAGAGGGCTTAGCCTTACAGGTACCATGTGTTGCCTGGGGGGGCTGCTGGGCCCAGGTTCTGCACCTAACCAGCTGTGTGACCTCCATGGCACACCATCATCCTCACTGTTCACATGTCAGCCTGACTGGGATGACACCCAAAGCAAAGTGAGTTCAAGAAAATATTTTCCAAAAAAACATTTCTCCACCCTCCTTTTCTTGCTTAGACAGGTGGATTAACTCAGGGCTTTTTCTCCACCCATTTTTCAGGAACTCAAGGGCTGAGGTGGGGGTGGGGGTTGTGGCCCAATAACAGCTAGGCGTCAGTGCTGCGGGGCTTAGGAAGCCCCCAGAACAGGAGAATAAGGCAAGGCCCAGGGTTGGAAACCCACTCTGCAGCCAAGACTTGCGCCAAGCAGTCTTCCTAAATCGTTAATCTCAACAGCTCTGAGGGGTGGGTGGGTGTCATGATCTCCAATTTATGAATAAGGACACTGAAGCTCTTAGCAGAAAGTGACATGCCCCAAATCTCTCAGCCAACAAGTGGCAGAGCCACAATCTGATCCCAGGGCTGTGCACTAACATCCCCTGGGGGGAGGGCAGAGCAGGGTGGGCCAGGGACCTTCCACAGGGGAGGCCAGGGGCGGTGGACACGAAGGGTCTGAGAATCCTGAAGTGAACTGGTCTGTGGCGGGTCCAGGGAAGCTGTCTCCCCTTTCAGTTGAGGCAGGGCCTCCCACATCCTTGCTGTGGCTCTCTCATGCCCCTGCTGTGACTGGACCCTCATCACCCCACATCATGCTGGGAGGACCACTTCCGCCCCAAGAGACATGGAAAAGGCCACAACCTGCCCCAACATTTCCCTGCACAAGCCTACCAGGGGCTTGAGCTCCTGACATTGGCAGAGTGAGCAGTGGGCGTGGGGCCAGACAAACTGCTGGCAGTGTCACAGCCGCTCAGTTGTCTTGGACAAGCCCCACCTCGTGCCCCAGTCCCCGGTCCATAAGACACAGCTAGCAACTCTGCCTTAAAGGAGTGAAGCAGATTGAATGCCCTGGCTGGATGGCCCAGTTGCTTGTAGCATCATCCCCTATACCAAAGTATTGCGGGTTCAATTCCTAGTCAGGTCACCTGCCTAGCTTGTGGGTTCGCTTCCTGACAGAGTTGCATACGGGAGGCAACCTATCAATGTTTCTGTCTCTCTCTCCCTTCCTCTCTAAAAATCAATGGAAACATGTCCTCAGGTGAGATTAAAAAATAAAGAAAGAAAGAAGAAAGCGGTTTGTAAAAGGGCTTGTCACCCAGCGGGCCTGAAGGAAGAGAAATTGACTTAGAGGGCAAGTTCTGGAGGCAGATCATCCAGGTTCAAATCCAAGCTTTGCAGCTCACTTGCCATTTGACCTTGGCCAACTCATTTAACCTCTCTGAGTCTCGGTTTCCCTGTCTCTAAACTGGGGATGATAACAATGGCACAGAGAGCCCCCAAAAGGAAGACTCAGGGCACTCCCACGTGAAGGCCTTGAAACAGCACCTGGAGTGTGGTGAGTGCCATGTGTTTTCTATTACTTTCCTACCTGGGTGTCACACAGCATCACATTGAATCCAGAATGGCCCCACAGACCCCCACACTGGTCCCCCCAGCCAGACCCCACCAGAGCCTCACCGATGGGCATCAGTTCCATGACCAGCTTGGGGTAGGCGATGTTGGAGCAGCCAATCTCGGCCCCGCAGGCTCGTAGGCACTCAGAGGGCACGACGCAGCCCACATCATCTGTGCAAAAGAGAGGTCCATAGTCCCACAGCTGCCCCATGCTGCCCCTTCAGATGCCAACACCTGGGTAGGAGGGGGTGGCGAGACTGCAGACACATTTTCACTGCCTCTGACCAGCTGCCGCTTGGGCCTGCACCTCAGTTTCCTAGTCTGGGTTACAAAGAGGAGGCTGGCCTCTGAGAATTCTTCTGGCTGCTAAGTCCCTGGCTAGTCTCCCTGCTTCCCCCTGCCCCGGGGCCCCAAAAGGACAAGTGGAGGCGAGAGAGACAAACCTCCCCCCATCCTTGGGTCAGCGCTTCAGGGCAGCAGCACTTCCCCAACCCTCACCCTGAGCTGCCTCCAGGAGCTTCCAGATGACCCTGTCACCCCACCCAGAGTTGCCCATGGGCTCAGCCTCTCAACACTTTACAAGACCCTCCATCATCCGGACTCCTGCCTGGTGCTCAGCGCTCCCCTGCTTCCTTGCCGCCCTCTCACCAGGTGCCCCTGCCCATTGGCCTTCTTGCCCATCCTGCATCAGCCTTCCTGTCAGCTGAGACCTCACCAGCCCCAGCTGAAGTGGCTCTCCCAGACCTTCCCCAGGGACAGGCCCCTCCTGCTGAAGTCACCCCTCTCTACTCCCCTGCCCATCTCCTCTCCCACATCTCTTCCCCTCCCCTGGATGACTTGGGCATATTTGTTTCTTGCCTCTTCCCCATGGCAGGGAGTCCAGGAAGGCTGGTGACTTGGATGTGCTGTGGCCATCCCCGCAGCAGCTGGAACAGCCACATAGCTCATCTGGCATGTGAGCAAAGGAGTTAATGAATGTCCTGGGCCTCTGCCCAGACCCGAACTGAACCCTAGGTCCCAGACTCCCTAGTAAGCCACTGGAGCAGAGCCTTGTGTGCTACAGAAACCTCAGCACAGCCCAGGACTGCTACAGGCCCCAGGGGATGGCGGGAGGTGCTTGACGGGGTTCTGCTTATCCACTGCCCACAGCAGTTGCGTTCTGTCTCTGCCTGGCTCACGAGCACAGTGTAGGTGACAAGCAGCACAAGCTAATCTCACTTGTTTCCTAGGAAACATTGTTTAAGCACCTGTGGCTCCTGTCCCCTGGGATTTCAGTTACAGGAAAGCTCAGAGACAGACACTGACCCCAGTGGTGACCAGAATGAGTGGGCATGGAGCTGCTGGACCACAGAGGCCCATTCGGGGGTGGGCGAGTAGGGGGATAAAGTCTCCATGCAGCAGCCTTGAAGTTTCCATGCCTCCGGGTTCCCTGTGCAGACAGGGCACTGTTGGGTTAAGCACTGCCCCCTCCAAATTCCCCTGCTAAAAGGCCCCTCCTTAGATGCCCAACCCACAGGGGCAGGGTGTGTGTCAGATCCCTTCCTCTAGGTCAGAAGGGCTGGAGCAATGTCACCCCTACCCCATGACCCTCCACCCCATCCAGGCTCTCAGCCTCTGGAGCCTGCCAGTCTCCCAGGATACCTGCTCCCTGCCACCCACCAGATGCCTCCCACTCAGTGTGTCCAACCAGATTTGTCCCTTTCCCTTGCCCATCCCAGTGTTGGTCCCCCATCCTCCCCCTCCCTCCCTCAACCTCCCCCCAGCCCCTCAGCTTCTCCTGCTTTCACCCCACCTGTTTCACTCTGTGCCACCTGGGATCCATATCCTCCCAGCATTCCCCAGGCACCAGCTCCTCACTGCCTCCCACCCATCCTGTCCTTCCTTTCAAAATCACAGCTTTGTTCATACCACTTACTTCTCAGGAACCCCTCCTACCTCCTTTCCCTGGAGCCCATGGCTCCCTGGGGAAAAAATCCTTTCTAAGCATTTGAGGCCCTTGACAACTGGTCCCGGGTCCTCCCATCTGGCACCTGTGCTGCAGCCACCCTGACCTGTTTGTGTTTTCTCATACATACCCAGCACTTGGGTTCCTCCAAGCTTTTGCAGATGCCTCCTTCTCCGGATGCTCCATCCCTACCCATGTTCACTTCCTGCTTCCTGGCCTATTGCAGAGGGCTTGTCCCCTGAGGATTCCGTGACTTCCCCCACCACACACACACTGCCCACCTGGGTAGAGTAGCTTTCTCCTAAGGGCTCTGAGGCCAAGAATTGAATCACAACTGTTTGCTTGCACATTTCACCTTCCCTGCCAGATTGGGAGCTCCCCAAGTGTAGACAATGGGGTTTGAATCATTTCCCACTCCCAGGTATCACCTAGTTTGGATCTGGGCCCAGAGAAGATGTTCTGTGAACATTTGTGAATGAATGAATGAATGAGTGAGGAAGGAGGAAAGGCAGAGGAGGAAAGAAAGAGAGGGAGACAAAATCCCAAAAAGATACCTGAAGGAATTCCGGCACTGTTGGATCCAGCTTCCCTCCCCTACCACCTTCACCCCCACCTGCTGTGCAGGTGAGTGAACTCAGGAACACAAAGGGCATAACTTTCCTGGACACACAACCAAACCAAGGTCCGAGCCCAGGGCCCCACAGCAGGATTCTGGAGCCACTAGGGTCCAACATTCAGAGGGTAGGTGGTGGGCCCCTCCTGACAAGTTCTGGGCTTGGATGGGCTGGCTGTGATGCCTGGGGGACCCAACCCTCCTGGGAGGGACAGATGGGGAGTCACAGCCACATAATAGCTCAGAAAGCCTGAGTCAGGAGGTTCTGGCTGCATTTATTCAGCCTATTCCAGGCTCTAGGCGTGGGCACCACCTCTGAGCATGGCTGGCTCAGGTCACCTGCCTGAGTGTTTGTGCTGAACTCCAAGAAAGAACAACCTGTCCTTTTTGACAGCAGCAGAGGTGGGGCATCACCACTTAAACAAAGTCCCCTGAATGTGCCAACTCCATAATGAACAGTCCCCCAACAGTGAGGGCCAGGGGACTGGGCAGGGGGCTTGTGTGAGTCTAGGAGCTTCCCCACTGGACTCCACATTGGTACCACACCCACAACCAGCTGAGGGCCCACCCTAGAAGACTGGGAGTTACTCCTCTCTTTTCCTCCAACTCCTCCCTTTTTATAGCCAATGCCAAGTCCAACCACTGGATTTCGTGATCAGGGGGACTGTACCACCTCATCGCTCAGCCTTATCTGACCTGCTCTCCTTGTGGGCAGGAGAGGTAGCTCCTAAAACCACCCATCTGCCCATGTTCCTCCTTGCTCACATCCTGCTGTGGCCCTCCATTCCCTGCAGTTGGGGGTCACCTGCTCTAACTACCTGTTCACAGCCCTCTGCCCACTTGGCCACATCACCCCACCAAGTTCACCCCCACTGCTGGGCCTCTGTGTGTGCTGCTCCCTCCTCCTGCAATACCCTTTTCTCCTTCCTAAACCCAGGGGCTCATGCTCACTCCTATCAACTCTGTGGGTGTCTGGGTCCCCAAAGCTTCAGGGTAACATCCTTCATGGCACCAATAACTCTGTGACCTGTATCTGTCCCGCCTCCTTATCTATGACCCTGGGCCCAGGGGAGCCTGGGGCCCAGTGGCACCTAGCACAAGTCAATGCATGGCAGGCTCTGCTGGGGCTTGCTGACTGATTGAACGAAGCTTTCCCAAGCTGGCCACTGGAAACACCACCCTGAGGGCTGATCAAGATGCTCCCCAGTCCATATGTCAATGTCACAGTGGGGAGCAGAAGAAAAGCTCAGAGAATCGGGTTTGAGTCCAGCTCTCCAATCCCTTACTCTGTGACCCTGTGTAAGATGATTCTCTGAAGCTGTTTTCTCCTCTGTAAAACTTTTCTGAGGACACCCATACGCCAAAAATTCAAACTTCACCCTACACTTCACACCTTACACAAAAGTTAAATCAAAATAGATCGCAGATTTGGAGGACTTCTGGTCAAGATGGCAGCATAGATAAACACGGCTCACCTCTTTGCACAACCACATCAAAAATTACAACTAAAATATAAAACAACCATCACTCAGAACTCTCAGAAACAGAGTCAAATGGAATTCAACTATGGAATTAAAGAAACCACATCCATTCAGACTGGTAGGAGGGATGGAGATATGGAATAGGCTGGTCCCACATCCATGTGTGGTGGAGAAAAATTCAGAAGGGATATCTCGGTAGCGAGGAGCCCCAGCCTCACACCAGGCCCCCCAGCCCAGAGTTCCAGTGCCAGGAAAATAAGTTCCCATAACTTCTAGCTGCAAAAACTAGTGGGGAATGAGTCAGTAGAAGAAACTTCTGAGGTCCCAAGCAGTTGCTCTTAAAGAACCTGCACATGGAGTTACATAGACTTACTCCCTTTGAGCTCCAGCAATGGGGGAGCAGCTTAAAAGGCACCAGTGGCATGTAGGGAAGAACTGTAGAGGCTGGCATCAAGGCAAGTGCTGGGGGCAAGCTTTCTCCTGGACAGAAAGGTGGGCAGAAACTAATGTCCCTTTTCTGAAACTTCCCCTCACAGAGCCACAGAGCTGGCAGGCTGGTGCCATATCTGAGACTCCATCAACCTAACACTGTTTTCCTCACCCTGGAGATCCCCAGAGACTCAGTCCCACCCAACTTAACACTGTAAACAGTGGCTTTTCCATATGAATGGCTGGTCTTGGCTTATGTTTCACAACTTTTTGAATCCTTTCAAACAAGCAACAGCCAGCCTAAGCGAGCCCCCAGCTCCCTTACCTCCTGCTAAGTGGCTCCAGGAATGGCATTAGCAGCAGCCAGCCTAGATTCACAGCTTGACTTCACATGGGAATCACCAAGCCCAGCACAAGTAGCAGCCATCTCAGATAACTTTATAGCTCAGGCAGAGTGGCCCCAGGCAAAACATAGGTGGAAGTTGACCTTGGCTGGCACCACCTGGGAAACCCCAGGGCCTGCTCACCTAGTGGATAGCTACAGAGCATGTCGGAGCACCACCACCCTGAACCTGCACAGCTGATCCTCCATGGAGGCAGAGGTTAGTGGTGAGTGTTCACAGCCAATCCCTGCAGCTGACTGGCCTGGGTAAGTCCCTCCCTTTAATCTGCCAACAGCAACCAAGACTCAACCGCAAGAGGAGAGTGTACTCAGCCCACATGAAGGGCACGCCACAAGTACTCAGCTTGAGTGATAGGGGAGGTTGTGACACTGGATCCTATAGGACACCTACTACATTAGGCCATACTACCAAGACAGGGAGTCATAGCAGCTCTACCTAATACATAGAAACAAACACAGGGAGGCTGCCAAAATGAGGAGACAAAGAAACATGGCCCAAATGAAAGAACAGATCAAAACTCCAGAAAAAGAGCTAAACAAAATGGAGATAAACTATCTGTCAGGTGCAGAGTCCTTGTAAGGATGCTCAAGGAACTTAGTGAGGAACTCAATGGCATGAAAAAGGTCCAGTCAGGCCCTGGATGGTGTGGCTCAGTGGATTGAGCGCTGGGGTATGAACCAAATGTTGTGGGTTTGATTCCCAGTCAAGGCTACATGCCTGGGTCTGGGCCAGATCCCTCAGTGCGAAAGGATTGATGTTTCTCTCCCTTTCTTTCTCCCTCCCTGGTCCTCTCCCTAAAAATAAATAAATTTTTTTTAAAAAGGTACAGTCAGAAATGTAGGATACACTAATTGAAATAAAGAACAATTTACAGAGAAACAACAGTAGAGTGAATGAAGCCAAGAATCAAATCAATGATTTGGAACACAAGGAAGCAAAAAGCAACCAATCAGAACAACAAAAAGAAAAAAAGTCTTAAAAAATGAGGATAATGTAAGCAGCCTTTGGGCAATTTCAATTGTTCCAACATTCACATCAGAGGGGTGCCAGAAGGAGAAGAGAAAGAGCAAGAAATTGGAAATCTATTTGAAAAAATTATGAAAGGAAACTTCTCTAATTTGGTGAAGGAAATAGATGTGCAAGTCCAGGAAGCACAGAGAGTCCCAAACAAGATGGATGCAAAGAGGCCCACTCCAAGACACATCATAATTAAAATGCCAAAGGTTAAAGATAAAGAGAGAATCTTAAAAGCAGCAAGAGAAAAGCAGTTGGTTACCTACAGGGAAGTTCTCATAAGACTGTCAGCTGATTTCTCAAAAGAAAGTTTGCAGGCTAGAAGGGATTGGCAAGAAATATTCAAAGTCATGAAAAGCAGGGACCTACAGCCAAGACTGCTCCACCCAGCAAAGATATTATTTAGAATCAAAGGGCAGATAAAGAGACTCCTAGACAAGAAAAAAACTAAAGTAGTTCATCATCACCAAACCATTATTATATGAAATGTTAAAGAGACTTATTTAAGAAAAAGAAGATCAAAACTATGAACAATAAAATGGCAATAAATACATATCTATCAACAATTGAATCTAAAAAACAAACTAAGCAAACAACAAAAACAGAGACAGAATCATAGAAACAGAGAGTGTTTTGGTGGTTGCCAGATGCGAGGGGGTATGGGGTAATGGGTAAAGAGCTGAGGGAATTAAGAAGTACAAATAGGTAGTTACAGAATAGCCATGGGGTTGTACAGTACAGAGAGTATAGGAAAATGGAGTAGCAAAAGAACTTACACACATGACCCATGGACATGAACAATGGTGTGGAGATATCCTGAGGGAGTGAGGATGCTGGGTGGAGGCGGGCAAAGGGAGGAAAATTGGAACAACTGTAGTAGCATCAACAATAAAATATAATTTAAATAAAGGTCATAGATTTAAATATAAAACTATCAAACTTTTAGGGGAAAAAAACAGTAGAAAATCTTTGAGACCTATGGCAAGGCAAAGAGTTTTTACTCATTTCTTTAAAAAAGTGGGATTTTTTTTTAGAGAGAGGGTAAAGGAGGGAGAAAGAAAGGGAGAGAAACATTGATGTGGGAGAGAAACATCAATTGGTTGTCTCTCCTACACTCCCCAACATATTAGACCTCATCAAAATTCAAAGCTTTTGCTCTGTGTAATATGCCTGTGAAAAGGATGATAAGAAGAGCTACAGAAATTACTTTCATAAAATTGCAGGATACAAAATCAATACCCAAAAATCAGTTGTGTGTCTGTACACTAACAATATAAACTATAAGAAAGAGAAATTAGGAAAATAATCCCATTTACAATTGTAACAAAAAGAATAAAACACCTAAAAATAAATTTAACCAAGGAAGCAAAACATCTGCGTACTGAAAACTTATAAGACATTGACGAAAGAATTTGAAGAAGACACAAATAAATGGAAAGATATTCTGTGCTCAGGGATTGAAAGGATTCATATTCTTAAAATGTCAATAATATCCAAAGCAATCTACAGATTTAATGTAATCCCTATCAAAATTCTAAAGTATCTGTTGGAATCTTAAAATATCCCAAATAGCCAATGCAATCTTAAGAAAGATAAACAAAGCTGGAGGCATCGTATTTCCTGATTTCAAACTGCATTACAAAGCTATCATAATCAAAACAGTATAGTATTGGCACAAAAGCAGATACACAGATAAATGGGACAGAATAGAGAGCCCAGAAATAAATTCATGCATATATAGTGCATTACTTTATGATGAAGGAGCCAAGAATATACAGTGGGGAAAGGACAGTCTCTTCAGTAAGTGGTGTTGAGAAAACTGGATGTCCACATGCAAAAGAATGAAACTAGACCCCTGTCTTACATCACTCATGAACATCACCTCAAAATGGATTAAAGGTTTAAACATAAGACCTGAAAACTCCTAGAAGAACACATGGGGCTAAGTTCCTTGACATCAGTTTTAGCAATGATTTTTTTGGTTTTACACTAAAAACAAAGGCAAAAAAACAAAAACAATTAAGTGGGACTACATCAAATTAAAAAGCTTCTGCACAGCAAAGGAAACTGTTAAGAAAATGAAATGGTAACCTACAGATTGGGAAAAATATTTGCAACACATATGTCTGAGAAAGTGATAATACCCAAAAACATGTGAAGAACTCATACAACTCAATAGCTGTGTGTGTGTGTGTGTGTGTGTGTGTGTGTGTGTGTGTGTGTGTATGATTTTAAAAATGAGCAGAGGAACTGAATAGATATTTTTCCAAAGGAAATATCCAAATAGCCAAGAAGTACATAAGCAAGTGCTCAACATCACTAATCATCAAGATGCAAATCAAAACCACAATGAGCTATCACCTTGCACCTCTTAAAATGGCTATCATTGAAAAGACAAGAGATGACATGCATTAGTAAGGTTATGGACAATAAGGAACCCTGTGCACGATGGGTGAGAATGTAAATTAGTGAAGCCACTATGAAAAACAGGAAGGTTCCTCAAAAAAAAAAAATATATATATATATGGAACTGTTATATGATCCGACAATCCCACCTCTAGGTTATATGTCTTTAGGAAGTGAAATAACTACCTCTAAGAGATATCTGCACTCCTGTGTTCATTACTCACAATAGCCAAGATATGGAGACAAACTAACTGTTCATCCACAGATAAATGAATAAAAAAGATTATATATACACATATGTACAATGTACATATATATGTTTATACAACAGAATATTACTCATCCATAAGAAAGACAGACATTCTGCCATTTGAAACAACATGGATGGATCTAGAGGGTATTATGCAAAGTTAAATAAGTCAGAGAAAGACAATTACTGTATGATATTACTTATACTTGGAATTTAAAAGTACCAAACTCATAGAAACAAAGACTCAGAATGGTAGTTACCAAGGACTAGGGAGTCAGGGGAAGAGGGGAGATGTCAGTCAAAGTGTACAAACATCCAGTTATAAGATGAGTAAGTTCTGGCCCAGCTGGTATGGCTCAGCTGACTGAGTGCTGACCTGAAAACCAAGGCGTCACTGGTTCGATTCCTAGTCAGGGCACATGCCTGGGTTGCAGGCCAGGGTCCCCAGTAAGGAGCACCCAAGAGGCAACCACACATTGATGTTTCTCTCCCTCTCTTTCTCCCTTCCTCACCCTCTCTAAAAATAAATAAATAAAATCTTAAAAAAAAAGAAAGATGAGTAAGTTCTAGGGAGCTAATGTACACCATAGTGATTATAGTTAATATCATACAGTTGACCCTTGAACAAACATGGGTTTGAAATTATAGATGCGCTTTTTCCAATAAATACTTTAAATGTATTTCCTTTATGATTTTCTTAATAACATTTTCTTTTCTCTAGTTTACTTTATTGTAAGAATACAGTATATAAAACATATAACATGCAAAATATGTATCAATTGGCTGCTTATGTTATCAGTAAGGCTTCTGGTCACAGTAGGCTGTTAGTAGTTAAGTTTGGGGGGAATCGAAAATTATATACACATTTTCAGCTACATGGAGGGTTTCAATACCCCAACCCCCACATTGTTCAAAAGTCAGCTGTATTATATACTTGAAAAAAACAGAGAGAAAGGAAAGCTATAGACCAGAAGAAAATATCTGCAGACCACATACCCAAAAAAGGCCTTGTATGGAGACTATACAAGCATTCTCAAAACTCAACAGTAAACACCAAAAAACCAATCTAGAAAATGGGCAAAACATATGAATAGGCATTTCACTGAAGAGTACATACAGATGGCCAATAAGCACATAAAAATGTGTTCCATGTCATTAGTCATTAAGAAAATGCAAATTAACACTACAATAAGAGACACCTATCAGGATGTGGCTAAAATAGAACAACAGGGGCGACACAGCATATTGGCAAGGATATGGAGAAACTGAATCACTCGTGCATTGTTGGTGGGAATGTAAAACCTATGCAATATATATGTGAATGTTCATAGCAGCCTTGTTCATAATAGTCCCAAGCTGGAAACCCAAATGTCCTTTATCAGATGAAATGGTTGGACGAAGTGTGATCCATGCACACCATGGAGTACCAGTCAGCCACAGAAAGGAACAAGCTGTCAATCAAAGCATACAACCACCTGGATGAATCCCTGAGACAGAAAGCAGGCCAGCTGCTGCAAGGGGCTAGGGGTGGGGGTGTGGTATGGCTGAACAGAGGGAGAGCTTGGTGGTGATGGAATAGCTCTGCATCTTGACTATGGTGGTGGTTACACAAATCAGTACATGATGAGGTTGCATATATCTACATACACACATAGACATGAACACATGTGAACTGGTGAGATCTGAGCAAGCTGTGGATCACAGCAACACCAACATTCTTGCTGTGATGTTATTGTACTGTAGTTGTACAAGATGATACCATGAGGGAAGCTGGATAAAGACTGCATGAAAGCTCTCTATTTTGTTTTGTTTTGTTTTGTTTTTTGACAACTTCTGTGAATCTGTAATTCTGGACAGGTAACTATGGAATTTGGAGGCCTGGAAACCTGTCACCCCTGAGAGCCAGAGCTCCCTCATGAGCCAGAGGCCCTGGGACTGTGAAAGAACAGAAGAGAGGCAGAGGCTCGGAGGGGGTCCTCTCCTGGGTCCCTAGGGTCAGAGGCTGTAAACCAGGCTTCAGAACCCCCAGGACAGCGATGCCCCCAGCACCTGCTGAGGAGGATGCTGCTCTGCCACCCATATTTGGGGGGAGCACTGGGCTCCTATGGGGCTGTGCTCAGGGGCCTCTTCTCTGGGGCCACTATGTTCAGACACAATGTGATGCCTGCTGGGGCCAGGGTAGAGTGCAGGACTGGAGATAGGGGTGACTGATGGGGACTCCAGGGGTCCTGGGGCTGGGAGCCAGCAGTCACTGCTCAGGGCAGTGGACCCAGATGCAGCCTGGCAGGCAGGGAAGCGGCAGTGAGGGTCCTGAGGGAGCAGGGTTTGTAGTCCTCAGCGGCACAGAGCACAAAGCAACAGCATCCAGGGCAAGTGGCAGGGGATGCGAGACAGAGGGAAGGGCTGGGCCAGGTGCCTGGCTGACTGACTGTGGCACGCAGTCGGGTCTGGGCTGTTTAGCCAGGTTTAATTGGCTTTGTTGTCCCTCCCCTGGCAGCCCACTTTCAGATGTGGTCCCCATACCTCCCATAACTGGGGTCCCAAGCCCCAGGGAGGCGGGCCAAGGGAGCTGGGCCTGGTCCAGCCCATAGCAGCCCTCACTAGCTCTCCCTGCCACCAGTGGGGTGCTGCTCATCAAGCAGTACCGGTCCTGGGGAGGGGACCCCTCCCAACAGGGAGCAGGGGTCCTCATTAGAACTCATACCAGCTCTGTCCACACCAAGCTCCAAGAAGTCTCCTAAGTTTGGGTCAGAAATCTAACCCTGCCTTGGGGACTCTGGGCCTAGTACCCCAACTCCACTTCCACAACCAGACAGCTGAGGATCTCCGGGGACTTCCCATTCCACTTAGGAGGTGGCACAGGTAGGGTGGGACCAGGATTCCCACCGGCCCAGGGGACAGGGGGCTGTGCCAAGTCTGTTTACTTGCTGATGGACCCCAAGAGGAATAATACTGTCCCTCTCTGGGCGCAGTGTTCCAGAAACACTCGGACTTCGGTCCCTGAACTTTTACCAGTCCACCACCCCGGACTGGGAGCAGTGAAGTGGAGGAGGCAGGTCTGGATCCGCCGGTGTGAATCAGTTTCCGGCCCCGCCCCGGGGCCGCACGTGACCTCAGGTGGCGGTGGGTGGGCGGGGTGGCATTTAGTCACCGGCCTGCTGCAGCCTGTGTGCACCGTTCCTCCCTCCTGGCCTCCTCGCCTGCCCTGCGACAACCCGGTAAGCTCGCCCTGGCCCTCACCCCAGGGTCCCAGTGCCCTCTTCCCCCCAGCGCTGCCACCCCACTTCACCCCCCCGACCCCCTCCCTGCCCCTTCCAGGCAGGCCCCCTGGGTTGCCCATCTAGGCCCTCCCCCTCCCCCAGGACTTCCCGGAAGTCCTGGAATGCAGGCAGGGCCCATGTCCATCTGACTTCAATCTCTTGTCCCCCACTACTGGAAACTTCTGGGAAGTTCCCCACCAGCCCTGGTTTCCCAGAAGTAGCCTAGAACTTCAGGCAGCCCCAGAAATCTGGGATGTGAGTGCCCTGTCCATACAGATACTAGACACAGGCCCGGGATGTGCCCCCATCTTCTTTAGCCCTGTCTGGTGCCCCAGCCCTGTCTGTGCTTTGCCTGACCCTAAGTGTGTCCTGTCTCTCCTGCAGGCTCCTTACTGGAGAGGAGCAGAGGCAGCTCCAAGGCCCCGGAGTGCACTGTGTCCCAGTCTCGCTGGAGTTAGGACCCAGACCTTGCTGAGCGTCTGTCTCCTGACCACCCTGACAGAGGTGCTGTGCAGGTGCCACCATGGCCTTCTCCCAGGTGCAGTGTCTGGACAACAGCCACGTCAACTGGCGCTCCAGCGAGTCTAAGCCTGAGTTCTTCTACAGTGAGGAGCAGCGCCTGGCGCTGGAGGCCCTGGTGGCCCATGGCCGTGAGGCCTTCTATGAGGTGCTGAACCGGGAGAACATCCGAGACTTCCTCTCAGAGCTAGAGCTCAAGCGCATCCTGGAGACCATTGAGGTGTATGACCCGGGCTCTCAGGACCCTCAGGGCTCAGGCTGCCCCCTGGGACCTGAGGACAATGGAGTCCAGGATGGTGAGGCCAGTGGGGCAGGAAGAGTCCCAACTGAGGCAGAGCCACCACCCTCACTGGAGTACTGGCCCCAGAAGTCAGACCGCTCCATCCCACAGCTGGACCTGGGCTGGCCTGACACCATCGCCTACCGTGGTGTGACCCGGGCCAGTGTCTACATGCAGCCCCCACTTGATGGGCAGGCCCACATCAAAGAAGTTGTGCGCAAGATGATCAGCCAGGCCCAGAAAGTGAGTGAGCCACTGGTGGGAGTCCCTGGAGAGGAAGCTGGCACCCCACCACCTCCCACCCCAGTGAATACTCCCTCCAAGTCCAACACAGAGAGTCCCCCATAGTCTACCATAGGTCTCCTGGCTGCCTTCCTTCCTGCTCCCAGGAGGTTCCTCATTCTTTGCAGATGGATAGGGTGCCTGGGTCCTCTGGCAGGTAACAGTGGGCTGCCGCATCTGAAAGGGCCCTTTTGCATTGTTGTGTGTGGGTGTGCGCGTGCAGGCTGGGGATCTTTCTGATTTCCAGAGGCCTGGTGAGCAGGTTTCCAAGAAGAAGGTGCTGCAGTGGGGTTGGGTGGGGTGGGGTGGGAAGGCATTGTGTGGCTTTTTCTCACTGCCCCTGGGATGGCTCTGATTCACCCCTAAGAAGCGAGGCTCTCATACACACCAGGAGCTCTCCAAAGTTGCTTTTGTTGGCCAGGGGAGGAGTCATGGAAACTGAGAAGTTGCCTGAGCCCATCTGAGGCTGGCCTGGAGGCCTAAGTCCAAATGTGCCTGTTTTCTGGGGGTGCTGGACAACGGGAGCCAGTGGCTCATCCTCTCTGAGCCTTTTCATGTGCTTTGCAATGGTAGAATCTTTCAGCCAGGGATGTGGGGGTAGGGATGGCTTGGTCTTCAGGGGTGGGAGCAGAGTGAGTTCAGCTGAGGGCTATCCACCTGGGTTGAATGTCACACTGGAAGGGACCTTGAGCATTGTCTGGACCTCCCCTTCCCAACCGCTGCCGAGCTGTACAGTGTCCCTGGTGGGGGTAGCTGTACTCAGTTGACACACTGACACATATTCTGAAAAGAGGAGCTCACCACCTGCAGAGATAGCCAGGCTGCTGCTGGACAGCCATGACCTTGAGTGGATACTTCCTACTGTGTGGGAAGTGCCTTTTTCATGGTTTTAAAGTGCATTCTGACATGAATAATGAAGCCTGCCTAGCAAGCTGTGTTGAGAAGGATTCTGAGGTCAGGTCTGGGCTCAGTAGAGAGCAGTGAGTGACTAGCAATGTCCATCCTGACCAAGGTTGTGGGCAAGGTGTTTCTACTGGAATCTAGACCCTTCACTGTTCCAGGCCCTGAGGGGGGCAGCAAATTTCTCAAGACCTGAACGCTGACTTTGGGGACTATGTTGGCTGACAGACAGGGCTTGAGGGAGCTTTGGGGCAAAGAAAACCAAAAGTGGATCAGGGGCTGAGGAAGTGACCACAGCTTGGGTTTTCAGAAACGCAGAGTTTCTGCGTCCTAGGGGCCGGCCAAGTCCAAGAGCTTGTATCAGGGAGCCTGGCTTTCAGCCTGTCCCAGGCAGCTTTGGGGCTTTAGGTTTCTGGTCTGTGGGATGGAGGTAATGAGGATAAAAGCTGGGTCTTTGGCTGTTACGAAGATAGAATCAGGTGACTAGAGTGAGGAAAAGCGGGAGGAAGAGGAAGAGAAGGTGGGGAGAAAGGAGCCTTCACAGTTTTTAGGCCAAGTGACCTGCCCCTCGCCTGCTATGGTTTCAGGAGGTGTTGCTGACATGGGGCCTGACCTGAGGCCATGGAACCCAATCCCCTGAGAGGGCCTTTTGGGATCTATTATCTAGCCTCAACCCCCTTTTTAAAATTGGGGAAAAGAGGCCAAGGAAACTTGACCTGCTGTGCCAGGGTTCCTTCTCCTCTTCCCTCTCCTCCCCACCAGGAGTAGAAAGGAGGCAGACATCAGATCCCAGCTTGGCATGAGGACAGCCAGAGTCTAATCTCCCCCAGACAGAAAGACAGACAGCCTGTCCTGGTGATGGGGCCAGATAGGGGTGCCTGGGGCTAGGCTGGGCCCTCAGGGCGGCCTCCCCATGTCTCTATGGCCAGGGCTGAGACCCAGCCACCCCATGGGCCCTCTGTAACTTTATTTGCTCCCATAAAAGCCCCACAAGTTTACAGGCGTCACCTTCTAAGGAAGAAGTCCATCTCAGATTTGAACCCCATTCTGTGTGATACCACAGTTGGTACGGCGTTGCCCCCTACTGTCACCCTGCTAAGAATGGGGGCTCCTTGCAGAGACTGAAGCCCTTTCAGACAGTAGGGCACCTTGAACGCCACAGAAGAGGGGTCTCAGAGGCAGTGAAGCCAAGCACTTCATCCTCCAGATTGGGGACACTGAGGCACAGAGAAGGTAGGGATTTCTTCTCACCCCACCGCACCATGGTGCACCAGCCCCTGCCTTCCAGCCTATCTGCTTCCCTGTCACATCCACCCTGGGACCTGGGGCCAACAGGGTTGTGAGCTTGAGCCATCTGCAATAACAATAGCTGCTGCTTTATTGAGTGCAAGGCACTTGATAATCTCAGGTAATGCTAGCTCCCCTTTTTTCAGATGTAGAAACTGAAGCTCTCCAAAGTCACCTAGCTACTTCTTGTGGGGAGGGATGGGAACCAGGCCTGTGTTGTCCTTGGCCTCCAGGACAGGGCAGGGAGGGGCAGCTCACCCCAGCTCCTACAACCCTCCCATCTCCCCGGCTCCAGCTACTGCTCCAGTGGCTTCCCAGGCCCACAGGGCTGGGCCGGGACACTGACGGATGCTGACAAATGCTGACAGAGCCCTTTACCCGACCGCCTGCCTATGAACTCTTCCTGCCATCTGTTTTCCCATGAATAACTTCTTTTCCCCTCTCCCCCGATTCTTCCTCTCAGCCCCAGTACCAGTGCAGGCCTAGAATGGGGATCCCACTGTCAGGCCACTTGGCTGGAACACTGGACCCCCTTCCACTGGGCCCCTGGCCTGGGGCTGTTGCCACTGAGTCAGGGCAGCCTGGCCTGCCACCTGCTCAGCCGAGCCTGTCATCGACATGGCAAGCAGATCCTGGGGCAGGGACCTGGGAGACGTCGTTCCTGTCAGACCTGCCACCAGATCCCCGAATTCCCCAAAGACTAGAGTGGAACTAATAGGCCACCATATAAGAAGCCAAGAGGGCTGGGGTCAGGTTCCTGCTCTGCCTCCACCATGGTGTGACCAGGCACATGCCCTAGCTCCTCTCTGAGCCCTAGTCCTCCTAACTATAAAATGGATACAGGCATTGGAGGCTGCTAATGTCCCTTCAGCTCCGATACCTTGCTGCCCTGTGATTCTAGACTCCTTGGGGGTTCTGGGGGCCAGGCAGGGCACAGACAGGTGGCCCTGGTCTCAGCGGACTCCACTGTCTATGTGGCTTTCAGTAGGCAGCTTGTCCTCCGAGACAGCTTCCAGCCCCAGTGGGCTCTGACTTTCCAAGATGGATGGTTATCTGCCTGCCCATCCCCCTGTCCCCAGAGCCAGGGATTTATCTGGGAAAAACCCTGCTATGGAGTTTTAGCTGCATTCCAGAGGCTGGGCCTGTAGCATCATGTCCAGAAGGGACGAGCCCCAAGCCCCAAGCCCAGGCCTCACTCAGCTGTAGTCTCTGAGAGACGGGAAGAGACTGGACTGGTCAGGAGGGGCCAGGGTAGGAGTGCCCCTCCCCCCCCCACACACACACAACATGGGACCAGGCCCCTGATAGGACCCCTTCCCAGCCTGGCAGCCTGCATGGAGGCCCCAGGGACAAGGGAGAGTCCATACCAACAAGAAAACTGAGGGGGAATGAGTAGCTATGGCTAGACTAGAACTGAACTTCACGCCAGGCAGGTCAGGGCTTGGGAAAAGGGACCCAGAGGCAGGGCCACCCAGCAAGAAGGGACAGGAACCAGGTTACTCAATGCCTGATTAAGCCCTTATCCTTTCTTCCACTGCCACACATGGAAGTCCTGGCAGATGGCTTAACTGCAATAGAATCAAAGCATGTACTGAGGCATTTATTAAATACCAGCTATGTGCCAGGTAGAATGGGTACTTGACCTACACTGTAATCCTTCCAGCAACTCCATAGGTGTGCAGATGAGGAAACTGAGGCCTGGTGGGGAGGAGAGGGCAAATAACCCACGTCAGGTCATAGAGCTGATGGCTGAAGGAGCTGGGCCCTAGGCCCGGGCCACCAGGCCCTGAGCCCTCTCCCCAGGGAAGCAGTCTTGGCTGTTCCTTCTGAGCCAGGCTTTCCTGAGAGCACTGGGGCCTTGCTGCCTTTCCCCAGCTCAACTCAGGACAGTGAGAGCGATTTCATTGGTCTTCTTGTCCCCCTCAGGCTCCTAAATGCTAGCTGTCCATGAGGTGGTAGCATCCTGGGACTGCTGAGGAAAGCGTGGTGGGGACCTCAGCCACCATGGATCACTGCAGACCAGGAGGGAAGGCTCTCACTGTCCATGAGCTGGGCAACACCAGGATAGCTTAAACATCTCAGGAGGTCACAATGTGGCCCAGTCTGCTGTTACAGGGGCACACAGTAGGTTCAGGGAGCTGCTTCCTGCTGCTTCTGGCATTTCCCAGCCCAGGGCCCAGGGCCCTCACCTGCCAGGTGGGTAACCATCTGATATCAACATCCCGTGTTGGCTCCTGTCTTCTGCAAAGGTTTCCTCCCCAATGGCATTTGCCTCTTACTTCAGAGGGGGAGAGACAGGAGTGGCTCTGCCGAGAGGGAGGGCCAGCACCACTGGGCTGGGCGCACCTCTGGCTCCCCAGCTCTTGAGCAGGCAGCCTCACCCCTGCAGCCCTGCCCTCCCTCAATCCTGTGGGGAGGTGCCTGTCATCACGCTCCTGTAGCAGATGAGGATGCCGAGGCCCAGAGCAGGCCAGGGCCTGCTGCAGGTCATACCAGGCTCCTCGGCATGGCCAGCCTACCTGCACTGGGGCTCCACAGAGCCCCAGAATCCCTGGTCTGATGGGCTCACTCTGAAGCCAGGGTCCTCCCCCGGGGCCAGCAGTAGGGAGCTGGTGCTCTCAGAGATCCCTGACCCACCTGCCCAGCTCAGCCACTTCCTTGCTCCATAATCTTAGGCCTCAGTTTCTTCATCCGTAAAATGGGGATGGGGCACTTGCCTTGAGGCAGTAACCGTGGTGAGTGCCCACCGGACGCTGAGTACACAGGACCACACCCTATAACCTGGCAGGCCCTGGCCTGGGTGAACTGTGCCAGCCTCCTTGGTGAGAGCTGTGTGATCCCCAGGGTCAGCCGCCTTCGCAGGTTAAATGCCATGTGGGGCAGTGGGAAGACTGGCTGGCGTGTCACCTGGACCCAGGCTTGAGCCCCAGTTCTGCTGTCATCTAGCCAGTCCGCCCTGAGACAGTGGCTTTGCCTCTCAGACCCTCCACTCCTTCCTCTTTGGCTCCATGTTGATAACACCACCCCCTCAGAGTTGTGGTGAGATTTCGGTGGAAGAAAGGACATCTGAAAGCATTTGCTGTGGGATCTGGCAAAGGGCTGGCATTTGGTAAATACCCATTCTCTTCCATCCTTCCCTCTCCCCTCTCCTGATTGCTACTCTCTGGGAGAAGTCTGAGTGGAGAAGTGGTGAGCTCCCCATCTGGGAGGAGTTCAAGCAGGGGCTTGGACAAGTAGGGTAGAAGGGATATGGGCGTCAGGTGGCTCAGGGAGCCTTAGCCCTGCCTTGGCTCGCTGTGTGACTTTGGGCCAGTCTTCTCTAGGCCATTCTTCCCGGAGGATCAGGGTGCTCAATGATTCCACAGTGTCTGTCACTCTTGGACCCTGGAGAAGCTAATGTTTTAAACGCTTTTGAATGTATGATTCTGTGAATTTCCAGTCTGAAAATCCTCAACTTGCACCATTTGCTGACAACTTGGGGGGCCTGGCTGACTGGACCCTGCACCTGCAGGCCTGGAAGCTCAGAGGACTGTGAGGCCCCTTGAGGCTGGCAGGGACAGGGAGCAGCTCACCCTCTGGTCTTGCCCACTGGCACAGCCCTGGTCACCAAGTAGCCTTCCCCACACTCTGCCAGCTCTGCATCTGTAGCATTCCTGAGCCGCGCTCAGGGGGTGATGTGCCTGTGTGGAGGCTGGAGACCCAGGGTCAGCCCGGCCATTGGGCTGAGCCAGGCCTCCCAGTCGGAGGGCTCTGGACGGGACAAGTATGCACTTCTTGACCCCATCCTGCCTCAGCCATTGGTTATTCTGGAGGCCCAGCCCTCTTTCACTGGCCCTGATGAGGCTTCTGTCTTAATAGTGCGGAGAGTGAGGAAGGTGCCAAAAGTGGAGTGTTGGAGGTGAGAGACTGCAGGTCATCTACTCCAAATCCCAATGTTCCCGAGAAGAGAAACTGAGGCTGCAAGTGGGGAAGTGCCCAGCCATAGGCCACCCAGGGAAGGAGTGGCAGAGCTGGAGGCACCTGCCCTCGGGGCAGTGCTGATAGCCAGAGCTTTATTTCAGGACCCAGGTGGCTCTGGGAGGTGGTGGGTGAAGTCACAGCTACAATAGACACAGGTTCCCTGGTGTAGAGGGCAGCCCAGGAACAGGAGGCCCTGCTGCCCGCTGACAGTGACTGCCCCAGAAAATGTGAGTGGCAGTCACCACCCCACTTTGGTCCTATACAGTGTCCATAAGCTGGTGCGGCCTATCCCAGCATTTGTCACCACTATCACAGACTTGCTCCCTGTCTACCCAGGAGACAGGACTCAACTGGGAGCAGGTCTTTCAAGCCAGGGGATGGGCCGACTGGTACGGAGAGCCCCAGGAGTCAGAGGGCACTGCCCACAGTGGGGCCAGGGCTCCCAGGAAGCATTCTCAATGTCTGGGGATCCTTCCTGGCTTTTCAGATGGCAGGTGCACATTGAGAACATGGGACTGAGGCACTGCAGCCAGGTCTGCCCCAGCCCTCCTGCTGGAGGAGGAGGTTGGGGGCAGGGTAGCAGCAATTCCTGTCTCTGTTTCAGGTCCCCAGGGAGGGGATGGGAGCAGCCACAGCCCCGGAGCCTCCCCCTCAGCTGCACGATGACTGCAGTACAGGTCTGCTGGGGATGAACCCTGGGCTGTCTAACACAGCTCCTCTTTCACCTTCAGCTTTGAAAGCTCTTTTCACTGGGCATGGAATCTAGGTTAATAGTTTTCCCATTTAGGACCTTAAAGATGCTGCTCCTGGGTCCTCTGGCTTGTGTTGATTCCGAGGAGAAACCTGCTTACCTTTGTTCCTCGATGTGTAATGAATGGTCTTCTCCCCTTGGGCTGCTTTTAAGATTTTCTCTTCATCACTGATTTCAAGTGATGTGGTTATGATGTGCTCCGGTGTAGTTTTCTTTGTCTCTTCTGCTTGGAGTTCATTGAACTTCCTGGGCTTGTGGATGTATAGTTCTCATCAAATGTGGAAATGCTTTGTGGCCATTATTTTTTTCAATGTTTTCTGTCTCCCTGTCCCCCCCCCCCAACCCCACCCTATGCTTCGGTGTCTTCTGAGACTGTAATTATGCTTACATTAGACCTTCAAAATTGACCCACAGCTCCCCGAAGCAGTAATCCTGGTCTTTCAATCTCTTTCTCTGCATGTCATTTTGGATCGGTTCTCTTGATGTCTTCAAGTTCACTGGGCTTCTCTCCATAGTGTCTAATCTGTTATTAATCCCAACCTGGGTACTTTTCATCTTAAATATTGAGTTGTGTCACCTCTTGTGGTTCAATTTGGAGTTTTTAAAAAGATATGTCCCCTGTCTCTAAGTAACTTTTTGAACATATAGAATACAGCTATAACTCTTTTCATGTCTGTAGTTGTCAGTTCTAACATCTGTATTCATTTGGGGTTAGTTTTGATAGACAGTTTTTTCCTCATGAGGATCATTATTTCTCTGTTTATTTGTGTGTCTCATAATTTTTTATTGGATAGCACATAATTTTATGTTGTAGAGTGCTTAAGTTTGATTTTTTTTTTCCTTTAAATACTTTGGAGCTTTGTTCTGGGATGCAGAGAAATTACTTGGAAACAGTGTAACACTTCAGGGCTTGCTGTTAAGCTCTATTAGGTGGGACCAGCACAGTGCAGCAGTGGGGGTGGCCGGGTAGAAGTCCCACACTGTGGATGAAGTTCATCCAGGCTACTTCCGTGAGGCCTAGGACGCAGAAACTTACACTTGTTCCTGTGCTGTCTCTGGCTGCTGTCTGCTCCAGCAGCCTGAAACATTTATCTCTGGCCTTTACAGAAAAAGTCTGGCAGCCCCTGTCCGGCCTGTGTACCCACTCCTTGGGCAGTGTCCTTCTGAGGCTGTCCTGAAGGCCCCATGGGGATGTAGACAGCCCTGCCTCTGTGCGAGCCAGTGCCTGTCCCAGTTCCCAGGGTCCCCTCCCAGGCATGTGCTGCACAGTCACCAGCTGCAGGCTAGCAGGGACCCTCTGCCATCTCTGGCACTTGCTCTGCATGGCCCTTGCCTTGTCCAGTACACACCCTGCAAATTCTAAGCGAACTCTGTCTGCTCAGCTTGGGGACATACCCAGACTCTACAGTTCCCTCACGCCACGGCTGGAGGGAGCAGGGGCAGCCCTGCTGCCTGCCTCGATGGTTCCCTCCTCTTGGGGAGCCCTATGCCTGCTGTGCTGCCTGTGGACTTGCCATCATGGATTTTGCCTGGTTTTTTATTGTTAGGTAGGAGGGTAGCGCAGGCTCTGTTCTGCTGTCTGTCTGGAAGCAGAAGCTGAATCCTGTGGTGGATGGCCATCATCTCAACCCTCAGGACCTCCTGCAGCCTGCCCTGTGCCAGGCCCATGGGGTGGCACCTTCCACCAGACTTCCAGCTGGTACAGAGGGGAGCAGGAGACAGCAGGTAGTGATCCCGGGCTGTCCACCCCAGAGGGTGCTATGGGTCTGGTGGAACAGTCTCAGGTCGGTGTGATGAGGAGGACACAGGAGAGTGGTAGCCACTGCCTACTGAATGGGCCCAGGCGCTGCACCAGCAGTTGACTGGGGCGGACACTGTTATCACCTTATGAAAGAACTGAGGCACTTGCCTGAGGTCCTCACAGATCTTCCCAGAAGGACAGTCTGGAGCCCACACTGCCACCCTGGAAAGGCACAGGGAGTTGGGGACCTCTTGGCTGGGACAGCCTTGGGTGGCACACCGACCTTCCCCATTTCATAGATGCTGAAACTGAAACTCAGAGAGGGACGTGGCTCATCCAGCGCCATACCATGGTCTAGAGCCTGTGGGTCCAACCCTGGTCCTGCTCTGTCCTTGCCTGGAGTCAGACTGTGCTCAGCCCCAGGGCCGATGCGGGGCATTTACTCCAGTGCCCCCAGGCCATGCCCCCAATGCTGGCAGCAGGCTTCAGGCCATGTCTGTTGGGGGTGGTAGCCACAGCTGGGGGCTGCTGCTCTGTGGTGGCTCAGACACTGCCCTCCTTGCTTGAGTCGCCCCTCTTCCTTCTGTAACCACCCAGGCTGTGGAGGTACCCATGGTGGGGCATTGAGGCCCAGGCCAGACACCCATATATACCTTCCCACTGGCTCCAGGGAAGACCTGGGGTCAGTCCCCTCCCCTCTGGGCCATAGCGTCAGCATCTCTCAAGTGGGAGTGGATGTCTGCCCACTCCAAGGATATGTAAGGGATCCTAAAACCGTCAGGAGATGGGTGGGGCGTTATAGGAGACCTGAGAACAATCCGAGCCTCATGCAGAGTGTGTGAGGGGGTGGCATTCAGACCCAGTAGGAGGCGAGAAGCAGATCCATAGGTTGGTGGCATGTGGCCAAGGGAAGAGAGGGGTGGCAGCTGCTGGGGGCACATACTTTGGGAGCTTGCACATATTGCACAGCCCCTACACTTGCCCTGACCCCAAGAGACATGAGGAGGCCTTTGAGCACAAGGAGCACTCGTGCCCAGTGCTGACCCTAGTCCCTGTGATGCTCCCTCCACTGTAGCCCTGGCACAGCCCCCCACCCCCGAGCATCCTCCAGCCTCCACCCCATTGTTCTTTGGGAACCTGTATGTTGTCCATGGTGTTTGGCCCTTCCCTGTTCTGTGGCTGCATCTTTGAGAGGAGGCTTTCTGGTGACTGAGACTTGGGGACCAGCAGGCTCCCTCCTTCCCTCAGGACCTGGCCTGTGTGACCTGCCTGTCAGCCCCACGGCAGCCAGGCCTGGAGCACCAGAGCGCAGGCGCGCCTGCTGTCTCCACCCCCTCGGAACACTGCCAATCCCAGTGGTCACAGGATCGAGCTTTGGAGCTGGAGCCCAGACCCAGGCCAACCTCCTCTTGTCCTGTGAGGTCTTCTCACACGCAGTGGGGCAGGGCAGGCTCCCATCCCAGCCTGCCCTCTGTCTTTCCTATGGCTCTGGCCTGGCCTTACCCAGGCCCTCCGGGGGAACACACAGGCTGGGCCATGGGAGCAGCTGGTGTTTACCCCCTGGGTGGGGCGGTAGCTTGAGATGTGGGAGCTAACAGACAAGTGAGCCAGGCTAGCACCCCCACTGGCAGGCAGCAAACCCAGGATCCCATCCTTAGCTGGGCCCTGACAGGCTCTGCCTTGGATGAACTCACACTGTCACAGGCAGGGGCGTGGCAGCCCCTCTGTGCCTCCATCTCCTCCTCTGTGAGACGAGAGTGACTTGTAGCGTGTCTGCAAGGACTGAACAGGCAGCAGTTGTTGGGTTCATTAGAAACCCTCATGCAGCCCAAGGCCTGGCACTAGCTATGCTCTCTAGGGCAGAAGGTGCTCTGGGTTGGGGTGTGGGACCCTAGTCTCTAATTCCAAGTCTCTAGCCCCAGCATCCCCACATGCGGAATGCAGCAGGGTGTGCAGGACCTCTGGGCTCTGGCTGTGAGCACACTGTGGGGCCTCCATGGGAGTGCCAAGCGCCCCTCTCCACTCATAGCCTTTGCTGGCACCTGTTACAGGCCCTTTCTGACCTCCCCTTGTACCAGGCTGAGTGCCTGGAAAGAGCTGTTCTCAGGTCCAGGACCCCTGAGGGACCCGCTATGGGGAGCAGGCCCCAGCAGATGCAGCCTGACAGCAGAGGGTCCCTGGATCAGGCACCCTGCCTGCCAGAGGGTGACGTGGGGAAGGGCGGACATGGAGTAGGTCCTGCTGGGGCATGTCCCCCAGCCCAGGCCCAGGGCAAGCCTCCATCTGCCACGGCAGGCAGGGCCTGGAACCAAGCCTGACCAATCTGGTGGTGGGGAGGTACGGAGAAGGGGTAGGGTGGCTGCATCCACAGAGAAGCGTGTTGGCTGTGCCCTTCCCAGAGTGGTACATGAGCCTGCTGTCCTGCAGGAGTGGCCCATCCAAAGGGTCCCAGGGCTGCCATGGCCTTGGGGCTGCCAGGTCCCAGGCAAGGAAGTGTCTGCTGCCACCCCACCCAACTCAGGGTCTCGTCACCCTTGACTGGTGAGAGAACTGGGTGTCATCTGTGCTCTTGCCACCCACTCACCCAGACATCTTTCCTCAGATGTCTCCTGGGATGGGAGCTCACTGCCCTCAGAGCCCCTGCTTAACTCTGGTGCCAACATCTGCTGGCCATGGCTTTCCCTGAGGGCCCGGCCCCTGCAGGGACTGCACCTCTTCCCCGCCTCATCCAGGACAGCTCTGTGAAGATGCCATGATAGAGTGGCTGTCTCCTAGGGGTCAGAGAGGACCCTGGGCCTGTCATTGGGGAATGCTGGCTGGGTCTCACAGCTCCACGGGACCCACCATACCGATTAGAAAGCTGGGCCCTTTCTTGTGCTGATGACAGAAGCCAGATAGATGCCTTGCTGAGGGCCACACAGACCACATGTCTGCGGCAGGGCAGGAGCCCGAAGTCCCAGAGGGGTGCAGGTGGCCTGCAGGGGCCAGCCTGGTACACTCACTGGGGGCTCAGCGGCACCACTGGCAGGCCCCGGGCTGCCTCTGTCACCCTGAGTCTGCAGCCCCTAGCTGGCGGGGTTGGGGGGGGGGTGCCTGCCAGGCCTGCCCTTGCTGGGGATGGGGGTGAGCTTGGCTCCCTAAGAGGCCGGGGTAGGTTCTCGCCTGAGTGTCTGGCCTGATGTGTAACCCAGAGCACATCCCCCACCTCTCTGGGTAAGGCTCTTCCAGGAAGTCCTGAGATGGAGGCCAGGGCAGGGACACCGGTCTTGGAGGGCAGGAGGGGCTGAATGTCTGCCTGGTTGGCAGCACCAAGACTGTCTGGCATGCTCCCCTTTGCTGCCTGGTGGGATGGGGAAGAGTCATGAGAGACTGTAGGCCAGTGCCTGATGGCCACTGAGCCACTCCAGGCACAAGCACCTGCTGACCACCCCTGCAGCCAGTGGGCTCATCCTCACTACCCTGTCCTTTCCCTGCACTTCTTCCCTCCACAGGCCTCAGGGGTGTGACTGACACACTGGGCTATGGCAGGGCTGTGGGTGGGGTAGGAGCACCTTGACCTCTGGGGCTCTGCCCTGAGCCAGGTCCGGGAAGGTGGAGGTCAGCTGTCATGGGCAGAGGCTGTCTGATGACAGAAGGAGCACATGTACAGGTTTGGGCAGCAGGAGAGCCTGCCAAAGTCCACACCAACCCAGGTATACGTGGGCGACCTCAGTGAGTGGCCGCACCAGCTGCCGCCCTGACTGCTGGCTGTTGACACATCCGATTCATTTCAGCATCCCAGGGTAGCAGGTGGAGGACTCAGGAATGCAGCCCAGGAACAGACTGAAACAGGTCCCTGGGCTGAGTTCTGGCACTCACAAGGAAGGGGACCCTCAGGACACAGCCCCTTTCTGACTTCAGGACCTTTGAGAGTCAGCTCCTTCCTGGCTCCCACACAACTGTCTTCCCGTGCTGCCCTGCACACCTCGCTCCCTGCGGGCCCTCTCCTGAGGCCTGCGCATGGCCTCCCAGAGTCCGTGGTAGGGATGCAGCAGGCGTGCAGGGAGAGCCTCTCCCTGCCTCCCTGCTGTCACAGAGTCTGTTCCATGTCACTGATTGAGAGTTTCATGTCTTAAGTGTGGCATACTGAACCTAGAGTTTCAGGACTGGAAAGGCCCATAGCCCAACACTTCCCAGCTCCAGTGCTGAGGCTTCAGGAAGCAGAGCTGGAGAGGCACCCAGAGAACATGGTGGGTGCAGGAGGGCTGTGTGTCCTGCAAGGCACCTGTCACCCCTGCTGCCTGCCTTAATGAAGGCCCCAATCTCTCGTCCTACTCCCAGGTGATAGCTGTGGTCATGGACATGTTCACCGATGTAGACATCTTTAAGGACCTGCTGGACGCCGGCTTCAAAAGGAAGGTGGCCGTGTACATCATCTTGGACGAGAGTAACGTCAAGTACTTCCTGCACATGTGTGAGCGGGCCCGCATGCACCTGGGACACCTCAAGGTGAGCCAGCTGTCATGATGGCCAACTTGTTACTCAACAAACACCCTGTGCACCTGCCCTGTAGGGATAGAGGCCTGTGCCGGGCACAGAGAGCCCAGTAAGCCTCATGCTTCCTGCCAGGCAGTCCCCTAGCCTCTGCCCGAGTGCCCCAAGGGACAGGATGCTGACTGCCTCCAGCAGTCAGAGGTGAGGTAAACATTGATTAAGGGCCTGCTGGCCAGGAACCAGAGTCCGTCAGGGTGCTGCCTCACGTGTCCTTTCAAAGCAGGCCCTGCCACGTTGGTTACCTGTCTAGGCTCACACACCTGCAGGGACAGGGTGCCTGCTGCCCCAGCCCCAGCAACTCGCATCTGGTACCTGGAGAGCTCTGATTGCCAGGAAGTTCTTCCTCAAGGTTAAGCCAAACTCTGCCTCTGTACCACCACCCACCTACAGGTTTAGGGTCTGGCTCCAACAAAGGACGCTCCCTCCGGCTGAGGTCAGGGGAGGCTTCCTTGATAGCTGCAGAGTTAAAGCGGGCTTGAGGAATGAGAGCAGAGCAGAAAGGACCGCATGGGGGGACCACAGAGCAGAGGTAGGGGTCATGATGGCTTGGCTCTCAGCACTGCTTTGCTGCGTGTCCTTATGCACATCCCCTCCCCTCTCCTGGCTGTAGGACCTTGCATCCGGCTGAGGGGTGTGTGGCCCAGTGTGGCTGACTTCTTCTGCACAGACACCCTAGCATTTGGCACTTTGCTTGGGGGTAGAGGGAGCCCTTTTTCTGCCCCAACATCGCTTGGCACCTACTGTGTGCAGCACATTCCCCAGAGAATACAGATCAGTCTGCATAATAACAGCCAATACTTTCACATTGGACATGGGCTGTGCCTGTCCTAGCATTTCACCGGTTAACTCATTTACTCCGCATGACTGTCCAGTTGTCACCATTTTACAATGAGGAAATGGAGGCACTCTCGCCCAGGGGTCACTCACAGCTAGGAAGCCTGAGAAGTGGCATGGGGGCCAGCCCCGGAGCCCCCTACCTGAGAGCAGCCTCTGACAGGTCAGAATTCTTTGGGCTTTAGACCTGACCTGGGATCTGAACCCTGGGAGAAGGGGAGAGGCCAGGCTGGTTAACAAGGGCTGGGCACCTGTGCCTATAATTTGCTGGCGTTTGTCAAGTATACCCCCGATCCCACTGAGCCTTTTCAAGTGGGCATGAGCTCTCCAAATGGTGAGTCTCTAGCTGTTGTGACATTTTTATGTGGTCTCTTTGGTGGGTTGACCCAAGCCCCACGCTCACTGGCTGCACTGCCTGCCATGTAATTAGCACTGAGGACTGAGTCCTGGGGCAGACAGCTCAGGATAGGTCCAGAAGGTGGAAAAGGCATCTTCCGAAAGGTGGCTGTATTGGCCCTGGCCCTGTGGGCCGAAGATCAGAGAACTTCAGGGCTCTCTGTCCAGCCCCTTGCCAAGGTCTGGAGGAAACCTGAAGGCCCACACCCACTGCACCCTGTCACATGCCCAGGGGCACTTTACTCTACACACGTCACTTCCCTCAGCCCCCTTGCATTCCCAGTGTGTGGATGATGAGGCAGCAGTGTGCTTGTCCGTGCTGAGCAGGGACCTGAGCCTGCAGCTGGAAGCCTCATGCCCTGTCCAGTGCCCCAAGCCTTTTCTCAGTAGGGAAGTCCCAAACTCAAGTCTCCTTGAAATGTTCAGAGTATTCAGAGTGTTTGGAGCTCTCAGAAGTGGCAGGCAGGTGGGGCTGTGCTGAGGACCTGGCCCAGAGGCTGTGTGGCTCCCTTCCTGAAAGGCTGGCCCTGCACCACCCACCCACCTGCCCTGTCCTTTACTCCCCAGTGCATTTAGGGGCCTTAGACTGTGGTTTGGCCCGTAGCTCTGTGGGAGCCTGGAATCCCGGGGCCAAAGGGGCCTTGGGCTGCTTGTACTAAACTGCCACAGGACAGATGGGGAAACAGGCCTGCAGGAGGCTGTGACTTGCCTCCTTGTCCTTGTGTTCTAAAAGCCAAGTTGACCCTAGAAGCCTGTAGCAAGAGATCAGCATGCACAGCGGGGACACACAGACCCTTGGCTCCCCATGTCCCTGACAGGGGCAGCGCCTGCCAGTGGGGCCACCATGGGACTGATGTGTGACCCCACCTCTCCAAGCCTCCGGCACTTCACAGCTGTAATGATGCCTCCCAGAGTTGTTTGAGGATGAAATTAGAGGAGACAATGGCTATAAAAGTGCTCTGTGAGCTAAGGGGAGGTACGCAGCTTCTAGTAACAACAGAAATTATAAACCTCGGGCTCTGGGCAGGGGAGGAGGTGTGGATGGGAGGCCTCCTCCCCCATCCCGCCACTGCTGGAAAGTGGAGCTGCAGCTGAGGGCACAGGAGAGCCTTGTGCACCAGGGCTTCCTGGTCCAGCTGCCTCACTAGCCAACTCCCTGCACTATAGGGGAGGTGGCAGCGTCCACAGAGGGGCACACCCAGGAGCCAGCATCTTCACAGCACAGGGCATGTGGCCCTGGCCTCCTCATTCTGCCCTCAGAGCCCACCCCCTCAACAGCCTGGGCAGGTGGCTAGAGGCTCCTGTGGGCCCAGCCCTGGCCAAGTGTCACCTTGTCTAGGGCCTGCCCACACGGCCTACCTCCCTGCCCGCGGGCTGGCTGGGCCCAGACCTGTCTGGGGAGCACTTCCTTCTCAGGGAAGCCTGGTTCACACTCGGCCACCCACCGCCCTCGGCTGGCTCCGCTTCGACCTGCCCTCAGCTCCTGCTGGCCCGGAGTACAGGGTGCACATGTGGGGTCGCACTTATGACCACAGCAGTGTCAGGTGCCAGTCTAGGGGCAGCGCTAGGAGCCAGGCCTGAGCCCCAGCTCTGCCCCCTGCACTGTAACCTCGGACAGAGCCATCGAATCTTTCCAGGCCTCAGTCTCCTTGTCTGAAAACGGGCAGGGCTGCTGTGAGTAAAGTGTAAAGGAGGCCATGTGGGGGCAACACACTCAGTGATAAAGCTCCCTTCACATCCTGTTTTTGGTTGGGGACAGGCACAGCTCCTCCCATGAGACCCCAGCTCTGGTCTGATAAATGCCAAGGGGATCCCCTGCCTGCTTTGAGCCATTGTTGGCTGGGGACCACCCCCGTGCACTGCCGTAGGCAGCGCCTCTCGGCCTTCTGCCTCAAGCTTTGAGTTCACACTAGTACATTCTGGAAACAGCTGCCCTCCTGGCTTTCTTTCAGGTAAGGCAGGAGGACTCACACTAACACCTCCCCTAGAGTGAGGTTCACAGCCTTCCCCAAGCACCTGGCCTCTGGTACCCCCTCCAGCAGGGATGGTGGGAATGATGGCCCATGTGAGCAACAGGAATGGCCCTTTAGATAAAGGCACAGCCCTTTCACCCTCTCCAGGGCCCAGGGAAGGCCGCGTGGCCAGACCACATTTGGGGGTGAGGCTGGGTGCCAAGGGGCACCCCAGAGTCAGTGGGAGCCAGGCCAGGCTGTGAGGCTTTCACCTCGGGACAGGACAGGAACTGTGTGGTGCCGACGGATTGGAAGAGCTCGTTGGCTCTGCCGCCAAACTGGAAAAACCAGCAGCCACTTGGGCAAAGGCTGGACCCGTTTCTGATGAGTGAGCCCAGCCAGGGTGGCTGTGGGAAGGTGCTCGGTAGGGGTGCCAGGACTCAGACTGCAACCCAGGTCCCATGCTGGACAGGTAGCTTCCCACTGGTGCTCAGGTCTTCCTCCCACCCCTCCTCGAGTCCCGGGTCCTGGCCTGCATCTGTCGTGGACTTGGGGTGGGAAAGTGCGTCTCAAACAGAGGAATATCCTGGCTTGGGACAGTAGGCAGTGTCTGGAGACATTTTTAAGGGTCACGACTGGGATGGCATAGTAGGCATCGTGGGCAGAGGCCAGGGATGTTGTTAAATACCCCGTGATGCACAGGACAGCCCTGCAGCAGAGCAGAGCCCAGAACATTAGCAGTGCTGAGACCGAGCAACCCAGCATGGGGCAGAGCTGGGTATCCTCCCAACAAGGCCTTGGAGCTGGGCTGGTGCAGTCTGCTTAGTCCCACCTCCCCAAAGATGATTCACAAAGGTGCTCCCCATCCCAGCTTTGCGATGGCCAGTGAGGACCAGGGTGAGCATTGGCCCCCTCCCCCATTACAGAGGAGAACAGGCTCTGTAGGACAAAGCAGAGGCTGGCCAGGCACCCAGCACAGGGGTACATGGGCCCTCTGTCTCCTGTACTCCACATGCCTGGCTTGATTTGATTTTGCCATCAATGGCCAGGCCTGGTCAGGATACATCTTTGGGCCTCCCTACCCCTCTTCAGGACCAGGGAATGCCAGCAGGCCCCTGCAGTGGCTGGGGGCGAAGAACCACCACAGCACAGCTGGAGGCTGTCCTCAGGCCCAGGAGGCTGGACCCTGCCACTGGGGGACTGTGGGCAAACTCCCCCTGCTCTGAGCCCACCTGGCCACCACGGGCAGCTGACGGTCCTGGCCCCCCTGAACTGGACTGTCCAGATGTTTTCTGGCCCTTTGTGTTGGTCCCCACCCCATCCCCTCAGCAGCAGAGGGATCACACCCTAGCATACTCAGTCACAGCCCACTTTGTCATCTTGTATTTGGGAAGCACCCAGCCCTGCTCACTGTGGTTTCATTCGTCCTCACAGCAGCCTCTAGCAGAAGTGGGGTGAGGTCCATTTCACAGATGAGAAAACTGAGGCCAGATTGGTGTTTGGTTGGCATTAGGACTGGAGCCCTGTTTGACCAGGGCTCAAGACGGCCCTAGGCTGGCTCTGTGCCAGGAGGCCTGGGCTTGTTCCCTCTGCCTGCCTGTCACCAGTACAGGCCTGGGCCCTGGTGGACTTAGGACCAGGTCAAGTCACATCTCTGTATGAGCACAGGAGGCCTGGTGGGGAGCGTGGAGCAGTTTTGCCCCATCCCTAGTGCCCACCCCACCCTGCCCCATACGCGCTCAGGCAGAAGCCACCCTTGGAACAGGTGATGCGCTGCCCAGCTATCCTGCCCTGACATCCTCTCTGGGACCCATCACTGCCCATCCTTTCAGATGTGAGGACACTGAGGTCCCACAGAGCCCAAGGACTTATGCAGGGCATCCCACTTGGGCCAGCCCAGTGGCTGTGCTCCTGGGCGTCCTGCCCTGCCTACTGTATCCTGCCAGGGGCATCATGGACTCAGAGACAATGCAGCTTTGTGGAAGCCTCTGCTGCTCACCCAAGCCCTGACTCCTGAGACATTATCTCATCTGGGCCAGGCCCCATGGGGTGGGGCACACCCAGGAAAACAGGCCTGGGAGTGGGCATGGCAACTGCCACGAGGCCCCACCTGCTGCTGAGCCCCAGGGCTAATGCCCTTAGATTGAGGCCAATCCCCCACATGCAGACAAGAAAACTAAGGCCCAGGGAGGGCCAGAGACTTGCTTATAGTCACACAGCAAATCTGGTGCCTCTCATGCAGAGCTGAATCTGTCTCAGATGTAGATGATGACCTCTGAGCCCTCCAGCAAGACAAGATTTGGGGTGGGTGGGGACAGATCCTGGTGAGAGGGGAAGTGAGGCCAAGGAGGGCCTATGGCCCAGCCCACCAAGTGCTGAGCCAGGGGCCCATAGAAGCCACAGACCTGGCTGTGGTCGACCAGGAAGGCCTTGTACTGCCTCCAGGCTCTTTGCTCCAGTTTCTGGTCGGGAGTGTGCTCTGTGTTGGGTGCAAAGTCACGAGCACTAATTGTCCTGGGCTACATCCAGCTTCTTGCTGAGCTGGCTGTGAGCTGGCTGTGTGCAGACAGGCAGGCTGGTGGGCAGAGGGAGCTGGCCCTTGGAGCAGAGGCTTGTGTCCTTCTGTGCCAAGCCCAGCAACAGGATAGCTGTGCACACCATAGCCAGGCAGGCATTCACATCTGCCCCTCAGCCTCTGAGTGGAGGCGTCTGGGCCCTGCCACAGAAGGGATGGCCAGCAGGAGCACCTGGAGGCTATGGGCAGTTGTGGAGGGCAAACTCTGGCTCTCTCAGACCCATCCCCTCCCCGCTGTGGCCCCCGCCCTGACTCGGGTCCACCTCCCTTGCCCACAGAAGCCCCCTCCCTGTCCTCAGCCCCTGACCCCCCATTCATTTCATGAGTCATCTGCTGGATGTTATCCTCTTCTTGAGATGAGGCACCAACTTTGCAACTCCCTGCTCTGAACTCTACCATGTGCCCTGCTGCCCCCAAGGCTGAGTCAGACCCTTGAGCAGGTATAGGGTCTGTCAGAGGTCCAGCTGAGCTTGCTTTGCATGCTCCACTGCCCACCCTCTTCCCCTAAAGTCTTAATGTGTCTTAAAACAGGCTGCTGTGCCAGTCAGCGGCCTTTGTGTTCCTGTGGCTGGATGCTAACCCTGAGCCTGGCCCTCTTCCCTTTCTTCACACGCCAGCCTCTCCCAGCCCTCACAGCTGCCATCATCCCTCCTCACTGCTAGCTCAGCATGTTCCAGCCACAGGCATCTCTGCCTGCAACTAGGGGCCTCGGCAGGGGTTGAGGAGTGACAGAGCAAGTGGGTGGTCAGGCCAAAGCCAGTGAATGGGTGAGAGGCATGGCAGAAGTCACAAAAGGTGTTAAGAGCCCAGTGCCCAAAGCTGGCACGAGGGCCTCAGCAGAGTGTGGACTCCCATCCCAGGAGCATTCAAGCAGCCCTGTCGGGTTGCCCTTAGGGGAGTTCCTTCCCTGGGTAGGTGTTGGATTTCCTAAGGCTTGCGTTAGCAGCAAAGTTCCCAGCTGCCGCCCCCTCCCCCACCCCAGTAACTTGGGGGCACCAGGAGCCCGTGTTTCTGATGCCCTGCTGGACATTGCTTATACCAGGAGTCCATATCTCCTTCCAGACCTAAGGACTGGGGTGCCCCCAGCCATCCCCTCAACTTGGGGGTCTCAGCCAGGCTTATCCTGCCCCTCCCTCAGAGCTAGAGCTTCCTTCTGTGGGGAGGAGAGGGGAGTCAGACCTGCCACCCTATAGCACCCAGCCCAGAGATACCCCTAGACCTCCAACCAGGGCAAGAAGGCTCCTCACGGCCAGAGTTCAGAGGAAGGCAGGCATGGCCTGGTCTTGGGCTTGAGGTGCTGCTCATGACTCCTGGGAGGACCCCCTCTCCTCTCTCTGGGTCTCAGCACCCCTTTCCACGGCCTCCCAGCGGCTCTGGCTGGCTCTCAAGCCAGACAGCTCAGGCCTAGTGTGGAGTGGTATCAGACCCTATCCAAACTACTCCTGGGTGCGAGGCAGTGGGCTGGCCCCCAGAGAAGTAGCAGAGATTGCTGGGAGCCCTGCCCTCCGGGAGCAGAGATCAGCAGCAATGACGAAGAGACAGCTGCGGGAAGCAGAGCCAGGGCAAGGCCTGCCAGGCACTCATCCTAGGAAGGCCAGTGCCCTACCAGAGCGCCGGCCCAGATCCCTGGGGCAGGCCCCCTTCTCCCCTCCACACAGCCCCTGCCCCCACTGGGACCTCTCCGCAATGAGTCCACATCCCCTCCGGCTCAAGGCCCTGCAACAGCCCACCACCTGGAGCAGCATCTCCCCAGACTGGCCTGGCTGTGCGCATCTTGTCCTGCATGCTACCCTGCAGGCACCCACGGGCCAGGCCCAGACCCTTCCACACCATCCCCCATCCTCCTCTCCAGCTTTGCATCCCTGCCATCCCACCTGGGCCTAGCCCCAAAGTCCCCACACACATCACCCCCTTACTCCAGGCCTCAGCACCCAGGTTCCCCTAAAACCCCTGAGGCCCCAGGGAGAGACTGCCGCGCCTCCCTCCGTGTGGTCAGTGCTGTGGCTATGTAATTCTGTCTCTGTCCCCCAACATAGAATCTCAGGGTACGGAGCAGCGGGGGAACAGAGTTCTTCACGAGGTCAGCCACCAAGTTCAAGGGCGCCCTGGCCCAGAAGTTCATGTTCGTGGATGGAGACCGAGCCGTCTGTGGCTCCTACAGGTGACTCCCTAGCTTTCTGGGGGCTGGGGGAGAGGCGGCTCTGGATCCCAGCTGGTTTCTGCTCTTAATCCTGCCTCATGACACCCTGGTTATTCCAGTTCACTGGTCCCCAAACTGCTGAGGTGTGAGCTGGCCTGGGGCACACCCACACGCCAGCCACCCATCTCCAGGAGCAGGCAGAGGAGGGCTTTTATTCAAGAGACTCACTCCAACTGGAGTAGGGTGTGGGCCGGGCCTGGCTGTGTCTCCCCAGGTCCATGGAGCGGTGGCTCTGAAAGCCATTCTCAGGGCCAGGCCCAGAATGAGGATGACTGTGGCCTAGCTTCAGGAGCCCCACCATATGGGGGGCAGGGGGGCACTGCCACTCAGAAAGGTGGTAGGACAAAAACCCTGGGTGTCCAGGCTGCTCTAGGCATCCTGTGACCCCAGAGGAGCGACACACTGTGCTGGTTTGCACAGGTGACAGAGGACCTAGTGTCCGTGACTTCCCTGAGGACCCAGACTCAGGTCTGGCCCTGAGGCTTGTGCCCTGTCCTTGGTTCCCCTCACTGATCAGTCCCATCCAGGGCCTCTTATCCACGGTCCGGGAGATAGCAGCTTGCGGGGTTCATGGCAGCTCTCTCAGACACCCACTACAGGGGGACCCGGGGCCCGAGACAGCAGACGGGCCCCATGTGCCTGACCAGGTGGCCCCCTTGCCCTGTGTTGCAGTTTCACGTGGTCGGCCGCAAGGACAGACCGGAACGTGATCTCCGTGCTGTCTGGCCAGGTGGTGGAGACGTTTGACCGGCAGTTCCAGGAGCTGTACCTCATGTCGCATGGTGTCAGCCTCAAGGGCATTCCCATGGAGAAGGAGCCCGAGCCCGAACCTGTGTTGCTGCCTGCTGTGGCCCCTCTGGTGCCCTCCGGCACTGTGGCCAAGAAGCTTGTCAACCCCAAGTATGCGCTGGTCAAGGCTAAGAGCGCTGAGGAGATCGCCAAGGTCTCCTCTGAGAAGCAGGAGGTCAAGAAGCCCCCAGGGCTGCGGGGCGCAGCACTGGCTGAGCAGCCAGCAGACCTGCCTGAGCTAGCCCTGCCCATCCACCCAGGGCTGCTCAACCTGGAGCGAGCCAACATGTTCGATTACCTACCCACATGGGTGGAGCCAGACCCAGAGCCAGGCAGTGACATCCTGGGCTACATCAACATCATCGACCCCAACATCTGGAACCCTCAGCCCAGCCAGATAAACCGCATCAAGATCCGAGACACATCCCAGGCCGGGACCCAGCTGTGGAGGCAGAGCCAGGACTGCGGCCCCGCTCCAGAGCCCAGCAACCCCCAGGATGCGGTCCCTGCCAAGAACAGCCTCCCTGAGAAGGACCACATACCACAGCCCCCCGTGCCCAAGCCCCGGACAGTGCCTGTGGCAGACGTGCTTGCCCAGGGTGGTGGTGGTGTAGGTGGGGCACTGGGGAACCCAAGAGAGGAGGTACCTCAGAGCAGGACAGACCACCGGCTGTCCGGGACACCAGACCCAGGCCAGGCCCTGCCCCAGCAGCAGCTGTCTGCGACCCAGGATGACCCTGATAGCAAGGGGGTAGTGATTTCCAATGGGCTGGATCAGGAGGAGGAGGAAGACGACGATGACTACGTGACCCTCAGTGACCAGGACAGCCTCTCGGGCAGCTCTGGCCTTAGCCATGGCCCTCGATGGCCCTCAGTGGCCTCCTCTTCCATGTCAGATGAGTGTTTTGAGCTGAGAGGACACCAAGCCCCTTTCCAGAGGCGCCACTCAGAACAGGTAGCTAATGGGCCGGCCCAGCCCCCCCGCCGACAGCTGAGTGCCCCCAACATGACCCGCAGGACCTTTGGTGAGCACCTGTGTGGTTCACCATGGGCCCAGGGCCGGCAGAGAGAGGAAGCGGGCACTCTGAGGAAGATGCAGGCCTTGTGCTCTATGGACAAGGACGCACAGGTGGGTTGGGGTCCCTTCGCACCAGGGGTCTGAGAGCCCCTTTCCCTGGGCCTGAGCACTCAGAGGGAGCAGCCTTCTGCTTGGCTCCCTCATCCCTGGCTCAGACCCTTTTCTTGTTACAGTTGGGAACACTAATGAACAGGGGGTGAGGAGTGGGTAGGAGCCACCCCAGCCACACATATGGCAGTGGTAGAGACCTCAGCCCCACCACCCCCTAAAGGCAGCCTGTGTCCGCTAATGGGAGCTGAATGAAAGTGCCTCAGAGGTTTCAGGCCTGTGGTGTTCTGGGAAGTCAGTGCCTGGTTTTTGGACAAGAAAATGGCAGTGTTGAAGGTACTTGCTTATATCCCCAAGCACCCCGCAGCAAGCAGGCCTTGTCTAGGCTTATGCCAAGCCACCTGTGTGTCAGCCCCTCAGAAATGGTCCTGAGACCACTCTCCCCCGACTTCCCCGGGACAGCTCATATTCTTCCTTTGCCTCTTCTGGGCGACCCTCGCAGCCCTGGCCCAGCCTCCGGCGCCTTCCCTACCTGGAAACAGTGCACGGCTGATCATGCCTGGCATGATGATCAGGCCCAGGGGCAGCATCTTGAGGTAGCTGGCCAAGATGGAGCCCGCTTTGGCGTGGTTCAGGTCCCGGGCAGACAGGGACCGCTGCACGATGACCTGTGGGCATGTGAGGAGCATGAGTCCCAGCCCCTGCCGGGGGTGCCTGTGGCCAGAATTCTCCCTGGTGGGCCTCGGGGGGTAGCATGAGATGCTGTCCCTCTAGCGCCAGACCCACCTAAGACAACCAAAGCCCAAACCTGACCCCTGATGGTTTTCCCCAGAAGCAGAGCTCACCCTGATTGGCCGAGTGACTGGGGCCAAGGTACCCATCTTCCAGGGCCACAGTCTCCCTGGCTGTTGAGTAGGGAAGGGGCTGGGACTGCCTGGGGGCAGCCCCTCAGGTTGCCTTGGGTAGACCCTAGCTAGGCCCCAGTTTCCAGGTCTACAGAATGGGAATTGATGGCATCTGAGATCCCTCCCAGCTCTGATATTACGATTCTTTTTTTAAAAAAAGATTTTATTTATTTACTTTTAGAGAGAGAGGAAGGGAGGGAGAAAGAGAGGGAGAGAAGCATCGATGTGATCGAGTTTTGTTCACCCTCAACCGGGGACCTGGCCCACAACCCAGGCATGTGCTCTGTCCGGGACCCAAACCAGTGACCTCTCGGCTCGCAGGTCAGCATTCAATCCACTGAGCCACACCAGCCCCAGCACAATTCTACTTTTAAAAAAACAAAACTTTTTTTTTTTTTAAAAAACAGCTCTCTTGGGGTATAATTCACCCATGGTTCAGCCACATGAAGTTTACATTTCAGTGCTTTTCAGTATGTCCACGGTGCTCTGCAGTCTGGAACTTTCTTCCCTTTGCTCATCTGCAGTGTCGGTCACTGGCAGCAGTTCTGGAGTAGGAATTATCTGTGACTTTAACTACCAGATGTGCTAGTTAGACAGCCAGCCCCCAGCACACCCCCTGAGGCAGGGCTCTCAGCGACCCTGGGGTCACAGGGTGCTGGTGGTGATGGCACAGGTGTGCAGGATGAGCTGCCATCAGTCCTGCTTCCCCACCAGCTTCTGGTGACTAGGGGACCAGTCCTTGCCTCAGTGTGGGCCTCAGTTCCCCTGTCTGAGTAAGGAGGGAACCAGACACAGTTCCCTGTGGACCGTCCCCATTGATGCGCTGTCATTACAAGAGCCCAGGGCCACTCCTCGTGGGAGAAGAGAAGCATTTTCCTAAACCCTGAGCTCTGTATTTCATCGTTCTCTCCCCAGCCCTTGCGGGAAGCAGATCAAGCTGGTTTTGCTGCCCTGTCCTGCAGGTGGAAAAGCTGGGCTCAGTGCTCCTCAGGCCTCCTCTTTGATTGGCTTTGTTTGGTTTTGATTACTAGAGGGTAGCCCATGTACGGTGGATAAGCTGGGAGACACTGAAAAGTTCTGAAGGAGACAAGGAGAAGCACCCATGGCCCTAGCACACAGAGTTGGCCACTGGTGCTCCCTGGGCTGGGCCTCTTGAAGGGGCATCCTGGCTGTAACTGAGTGGACTTAATCCTGCAGAGTCCCCTGCTGCTAGTGAGGGTCACAGCAGAGCAGGACCAGGAGGACTAAACGGGTGGGACCCAGTGGTGCAGTCCCTGCCTTGTGGGTGCTCTGGATCAAGGCCCAGCTACTCCCAGGCAGACCTAGACTAAGCAGGAGGAGGATGGGGAAGTAAGGCTGTGGGTGGTGTCCTGCCTTCCTGTGGGGCCCCGTTTTGGGTAATGAGGTCCACTCAGCCTGCTTTCAAGGCCAGGCCCACTTGGCCTTCATGGGGAAATCTCAATGCTGTCCCTCCCAGACATGCCAGTGCCATGGTGGGCCTGTGCTAGGTGGGGAGGAGGGCACAGGCTGGCTCCCCCAGCATGCCCCACAGCTAGCCCCTCACTCACTGGGGCTGGCCCATAGCCCTTCCAGGGGAGCCGAACAGATGCCTGCTGGGAAACCATGTGTCCTGGGAGGCCCACGTGTGAGGTGAGGCTGATGTGAGAATCTGGGAGCCCCATGTTACAAATGAGGAAGCTGAGGCCCAGCCTCCCAGAGTTTCTGAAGCTTCCAGTGTGGCCCTGTGAGCTTCCCAATGCCCAAGCCCAGGGAGAGTCTACCAGCAAATGCACACCTGCTGCTCAAGAGAGGGGACTCTCCGAGTGCTCCCTCTGCTGGATGGGCAGTCATGGCCCTGGGAAGCATCCCTCCCTCTGGTTGCCCCCACAGAGGAGGCTATCCTCACTGACCCCACTGCCTCGCTCCTACAATGGGGCCCTGCCATGGGTCCGAGGCACAGCCATCAGGCCTGTGCCTGCCAAGGCCCTGCTGCTTCAAGAGGCCTTCACCCACCTGAGTGCTGCCTGGAGCTGCCCATGGCCTTCCAGGGCATGCTGAGTGGTGGCCATTGTCCACCCCCACCCTGAGAGGGCAGGAGGTGGTCTGAGTTTACCTGGTGCATTCACAACACAGGGAGGACTAGAGACAGACTCCAGGAGAAGACCTGGCTCCTGCACTCACCAGAACTTCAGGCCCAGGTCAAACTACCACCTCCAACCACCTATCCCCACCCTGTTCACTATTGGAGGGGTCTAGAGCAGGGGCATTGAGGAGTAGGAGCTTGCCTTACCACACCACCAAAGGTGAGATTATTCCTGTAGGACACATGGGGAAACTGAGGCACAAAGTAACACGACAAACTTGTCCAGGCCCAGCAGCTAGTGAGCGGCGAGGCCAGGCGACAAGCCCAGCTGTGCCTACCACAACCTGCCTGACAAGCATCCCTTGTAGGCTGCTGCCATGGGAAGAGGTGGTGCCACTCTGCAGGGTGTCACTCTGTCTGTTTTCTCTTTCCCAGGACCACCAGTATGGAGTCCCTGCCTTGGGGACCAGGGATAAAGATGGCTTCCCGCAGCTGTTGAGGACCCCAGGACCCACGCGGTACTGCCCCACGGCTGAGGGCGCCCAGAGCTCTACCAGAAAAGCAGGTTCCCATTACTGGCAGGCCAAGGGCGGCCCCAGGCCCCACATGCTGCCAGACCCTGGGAGCCCAAGGCCGACCCGCAACACCAGTCTCCTCACTGATGGCAGGGCCACCAGAATGCACCCGAGTCCTTTCGGAATCCCATACTCCAAACTGTCCCAGTCGAAGCACTTGAAGGCCAGGGTGGGTGGCAGCCAGTGGGCCTCATCTGATTCTAAACAGAGGGCCCAGGCCCCCCAGGACCACAAGGACCCCTAGCACCCTCTCCCTGGGTCTGGGGCCAGGCCGTCTTCGGCCTCTACTCATGCCCAGACCCACAACACAGGTGTTCCCCGGGGCCACATGGCAGATTTCAGATGGGCCACGGGGACATTCCAGAGCCCCCCCCCCCCAAGAGAGCGAGAAGGTGGCAGGAGGTGATGTTGACACTCACCTGGTCAGTGCACCAGTACCAGGTGGCCATGATGGTCAGGCCGAAGGTCATCCCAGTCCATGGGAGGTCCGCGGTGTAGGGGTCACGGAACATGTGCATGGCGTCTGCCCGTGGCAGGTGGCAGGTGGTGTTGGCGATAGTCCTGGTCGGGACAGCCTGGGTGTAGGCTGCTGCCAGCTGCTCATACCCACCGATCCGGTCAAAAGCTGGAAGAGACAGGACAGGGATGGTCGGTGGCCAGTGGCCCTGACTCCTAGTCCCCACTGCTCTCCCACAAGGAGCTTCCTGCTGTGTCACACCTGGCCTTTTCCCACTTCACCTCTCCCGGCATCTGGAAGGGTGTGACCACATACAGGGTTTTCCAAAAAGGTGAATTTAAATGACTATTTTATATGTATTTAAAACAATGCTATTAAATGAGCATTTTGCACATGGGCAGCACAGTGTCCATTTGGCCTCTGGATGCCAGTTGGCCTTAAGCAGTGGGCTTCTGTGCCAGGCTTCACACTATCGATTCAAGGAAGCAGAAGTATTTTTTCTTAGTATTTAAGGGCCTTCCAAGGCATTTAGAGTGTTAGGGTCCTGACCCAGGGGCTTCTGGAGGACATGCATTTTGGCAGAGCTGAGAAGGGCTGGCAGTGAGGAGGCAATGGGCAAGGAAACAGGTCCAGCAGGACCAGCCGGGGGCGTGACCAAAGTCACAGGAGCAGCCAGCTGGGCCTTCAGCCCAGACCACATTCACCCCCTCTCCATTTTCAGGGTCAGCCCTTTGTGGTCAAGCCCTGGCCCATCTGTGGCTTTGCCGTGTCTGCAGTCACTCCGCCTGCTCAGATTGAGGCTGGCTGCCTCAGTCTCCAGCATTGGGTTCCAGAGACATGGGCCCCTGGTCTGAGAGGAGGCAGATACACAGAAGCCCGGACACAGGAAAACCCCACTCTCAGCCTGGGCCCTACCCACAGCAACCCCTTTCCCCAAGCAGGAAGCCTGCTGCCTAGACTCTGGGTCCCCAGCACCCTCACCGCCCGGAGCACAGGCCAGGCTGGGGTGAGTGCTCAGAGCAAAGGTACAAACACTGCGGGAGGGGCAGGCGTGACCGGGCCCCAGGGCCCTAGCATCTGAGTCTGGAGGAGACTGGAAGGCCTCTGCTTGCCCTTTGTGGGACTCCTTGGCTCTGCATGTACACTCTCAGGGTGAGTAGTCCTCTGGAGGCCTCAGGGCCACTGTCTAAGCTTCCTCTCTGTCCCCAGGCCAGTGTCACAGGTCTGTCTGAACCCTGGCTCTCCTCCCCTGCTCTGCCAAGAGGCTGCAGTAGCACTTGCTGGGGTCTTGTACATGGTTCTAAACAACTGGAGTGGATACCCCGGCAGTTTTGTGATCTCCTAATTATGTGTCCTCACATCCACCTGGGTCCAACCTCACCCTCATGCCCTGAGGCAGGCAGGTGTCGCTGCTCCTGTGTTCCTGAGTCAGCTGTGTACCAGCTCTGAGTCCTCCGGCTGTGACAGAACGCAGCTGGGCCCTGTGGGCCAGAGGGGGCCGACAGCCTCCACCCCTCAGGGAAGGCCAGCAGGGGCCAAGCCTCTTAAGCCAAACCCACCCCCAGCACTGACCCCTAGACTCTAAAGGCTTGCTGCCATGGCCCACAGTCCTCACCTTGCACAGTCAGAATGACAGCCCCCACCACCATGATGAGTGTTTGCAGGGCATCTGTGTAGATCACAGCAGCCAGGCCTCCTGCGGGAGAAAACAGGGAGCTGGAGGTGCCCTGCTCTTGGGGGAGGGGGACCAAGGAAGCAAGCCAGAGCTCCAGGAGGGTAGCTACTCACACCCATGTTCCCCACCATTTCGCAGGTGGGTGAGCTGTGGGACCCAGAAGCTGGGCCCGCAGAGCCAGACTATAAATCTCTGACTGTAGCCCGGCCACGTGCTAGGCTGTGGGAGGAGGGGCCCTCTGCCCCCTGCTCACGTTCCTTGGCTCCTGCTAGCCTCTCAGACTCTGGCCCATGTCTACCAGCTTACATGGATGCCCTGCCCAGTGTTCAGGACCCCTCTCTCCAAGACCCCACCAACCCTGCCCAGGTGCCATACCTGCGATGGTGTACAGGGCTGCGATGGCAAGAGTGAGGGTGGTGGACAGGTAGAAGTTCCAGCCCAGGCAGATGTGCACAAAGAGAGCCCCCGCATACAGGTCGATCTGGGTGACAAACCACAGGACCCAGAGCACAAGTGAGCCCCCACTTTGCCACTCTCACTGAGTGGCCTCAGTGCCCATGAGTAAGGGATAAGGAGGGGCTGGGCGAGGGAGGGAGGAGGTCCTGGCTGTGGACAGGCTGGGTGCAGGGGTGTCACTATTGTTCATGGAGTCCCAAGTGGCTGACGCCCACTAGCGAGCAGCACTGCTATTGAGCCTGGCCTCTTCTCGGGGTGTGATAGGCAGAACCCTGGCCTCCTGGTTTCCAGGGGCCTTGAGGAAGAGTCCAGGAGGGCTTCTCAAGGGAGGCCCACAAAGACTAGTAGGCCTCAGAAAACAGTGCACATGCCTTGGTCTACAGGGCCGAGTCTGGGTGCACCTCCTATTCTCTGTGCCCTGGCAGACAGGGCCCTCTGAGAAGAGACCAGCCATGTGTACCGATGTGGGCTAGGGAAGTGGGCAGTCTTGCTTACTGCCCCCCGTCCCCGGTGGGATTGGAACTAAAGTCAGGACCATGTGTTAGGTTGAGGCTGATCCCCAGGGGCAAGACTAGCCCCCACCATCCCAGCACCCATTTGGGGCAAGAATCCTAGCCTCAGGGTGAACACTGGACCCAGCCTCCCAGACCATGCCCCTCCTCCAATGTGTGGCAGGCGCGCAGAGTGGGAGGACAGGAGCCTGCCCTGTGAGACCTGGGGGCAGGGCACCAGGCCTCCCCATTCCCAAGCCTGCCACTCTACGCCAGATGAGTAGAGGGGAGATAGACTGAACTGGCTGCTGGGGCCAAGAGCTCCCCGAGAAGGCTAGGCGAGGCTGTGGGCCAGTCTGCAAGGCCAGGGGGTGCCAGCCCCTTTGAGTTGCCCCAGTGCCTGGTCCAACTTGGTGCTGCCAGCACTACTGGGAGCCAGACTTGGGGCTCCCTGCTCCCCCAGGCCTCAGGGACACAGTCCCAGGTGGGAACTGGACCTCACCCAAAGCCCATGTTCCTATACCTCTCCAGGCTTCTTCACCTTTTGGAGAGGAGACCAGCCAGGGTGGAGACTGACAAGGTGCTCTCAGGCCCCTGGCTCTAGCAGTGTGTGTGTGTGTGTGTGTGTGTGTGTGTGTTGTGTGCCTGGCTCTAGCAGTGTGTGTGTGTGTGTGTGTGTGTGTGTGTGTGTTGTGGTGCATCTGCCAACAGCATCCATGAGACCAGAGGAGAAACAGAGGCACAGGGAGGGGAATGGACTTCACCAAGGACAGGCCCTGGCAAATACGGGTGGGAGATGCCAAGGGTGAGGGGCACGAAAGAGCTCTAGAAAGCAGCCTCTTCCACCTGGTCATCCTCTGGCCACCCCTGAAGATCCTGCCGTGGACCCCAGCTGCCCTCAGAGCCAAGTGCAGGGACCTGGGTCTGTGTCCCTGGTCAGCTGTGTCCCAGCAAGATGGCTGCGAGCCCTCCTGAACCTCAGGGGCTCTCATCTGTAAAACAGGGGAGTGGGTGTGGAAAGAATACAGGCAGCCCTTGGCCCCTTCTGTCCCCACTGGCCTCTACAGACCCCCTGGTCAGGAGGGCTGGGGGCATGGGAGGTGGTCCCTCTGAGGGAGCCACCTCCCCTCTGTGCTTCCCTGCCTACTGGCTCAGGAGCAGCTGCAGCATCTAATCTAACTCCCTGTGGGCACAGAGAGAGGTGAGGCCAGGGGGACTTGCCCATGGTGGCAAAACCCTGGGAAGAAAATCAAAAGGACAGTGGCAGCGAACCCAAGTCTCAAAGGAAGGCCCTCTCTCAGGGTTCGAGGCCCACCAGGGTCTTACTGGGCAGGAGCCACTGATCCACCCCAACTCAGAAACCTGCCATGGCCCCCTGCTGTTTCTGGGATGGTCTCCCAATTCCTCTGTTATCCCTGAGATCTGGCCCCAAACTCATTCCTTGCTGGCCATCTTTACCACCTCCTGTTACTTCTGCCCCCAGCATGAGGCCTAGGCTGTGCCCACATAGTTCCTTCTACCCATAGGGGCTTCCCGTCATCTCTGAGGCCTTTGGCAGACCATGACCCCAGGAAGTCCCCCTGGGGTGCTTGGTAAACCTACATGCATGTCACACACTGCCCTGCGTGCTTTATTCTGAGTATCTCATCTAGTGCTTGGACATCCTACAAGGTGGGTGTCATGAGGAGTCCCCTCCCCAGAGGAGGAACCGCTGTGAAGTCAAACAACTTGCCCAAAGCCCTTCCTGCAGTCACCAGGCAGGGCCCAAGGCTGCAGCCTCCCACTGGGCTGACCCTGGGGACTGGAAGCTCCCAGGTCCCTAGAGAGAGCAGACTCTATTTTGACATGAACTAATGGAGCTCGGAAAAAAGTTTGAGCTGAGGATAAAGGAGGGAGCTAGGTGGAGGGGGTGCGAGGGGAGCTGTCTGCTGTGTTGGCTTGTGGGTTGGGCTGATCTGCTGAGCCCCAGGTTTCCCAGGAGCATTGGCTGCCCCTTGCTGGAACCTGCACCCTGCCCTGGCTGCCTCGCAACATGGAGTCCTTTTCCCCTCCCTTTGTGTGGTAGCAGAGAAGCTGAGGCGCTCCACAAGTTTACCATGTGACATCCCCTCTAAAGTATCCTTGGTGTCCCCTGCTCCCAAATCTTGTCCATCTCCATGGAGACCACAATCATTCCCTCAGGGTTCCAGGAACTTCTCTCCCTGGCCACACTCCCTTTCACCTGATGCTGCTACAAAATAGTCCTCCCCACCTCGCCATCCCCCCCCCCGGCTCCATCCCTTTGGAAGCCCCTCAGTGGCCCCTTCTGCACTTGGATTGTCCTGCGTTTCCACTGCATGTCCTGCGCCCCTGGTGGCCTCCTCCCCAGCTCCTGGCTCCACAGCTTCCTTCAGCTGCTGCAAGCCCTGCACTTGCATCCCAGACCACTCTCCAAAGCGAGTGTGGACCCCACGCCTGTTCTCTCATTCTAGATGTCAGCCCAGTGTTTGCTTCCTTTATCTACTGTGACTGTATCAGTCTGTTTCCTTATTTCATCTGTCTGGAACATAAGTTCCCTGAGAGCAAGAAACATGTTCATCACCTAGGTTCAGCCAGGGCCTGGCCCACCACAGGCACTCCGTGAATAGGCCCCTTTCCACAGACCAGAGATTGGCACCCTAGCGCTCACAGACCAAATGCAGTCACGCCCGTTAGCACTGTCGTCCACACTCCAGCGGCAAAGTTGGAAGCAGCTGACCCTTGAACAACGCAGGGGTTCAGAGCCCTGACTCCTGCACAGCCAAAAACCCATGTATAACTTTTGACTCCCACAGACACCAGTATCCACCGATACTCCCATCCCTCAGGTAAAGGACAAGGCGGACAGTGGGCCCTCTGCATCTGCAGGCTCCCAGTCACGGATGAAAACCCCAGGGGTATGGAGGGGCCGACTGTGTATTTAGTGGAAAAAAATCCATGTGTAAGTGGGCCTGTGCCATTCAAACCCATGTTGTTGAAGGGTCAAGTGTAGTTTGCATGTGGTCTGCACAGCCACAAATACTTACTTCTGGCTCTATAAAAAAAATTAGCTGACCCCAGGGACATATTATCTCATTCAGTCCCATGAAGTGGCATTGGAACTGCATCAATACACAAAGAAAAAAATGGGAGAGACAGACAACAGATATTCTAAGTAACCTATTCAACAGACTAGAAGACAGTATGTGTGTGAAAAAGAGGGACTAGGGAAGTGCTCTGGCCCTGCTGGGGCAGGAGTAATCTCATTGAGAAGGTGAGATTTGAAAGACTTGGAAGAAGTGAGGGAGTGAGCCATGTGGATATCCAGGGAAAGAAGTTTCCAGGCAGAGGCCACAGCAAAGGCAAAGGTCCCGAGGCAGAGTCCCACCTGGCATGTTCAAGGAATTGCAAGAAGACCATGGCAGGAGGTCTGTGTGTGACAGGAAAGGGAGAGGTGAGGTTGGCAATGAAGCAGAGGCTGCATCTTGAAGGACCTTGTAGGCCACAGTTGGTCTGCATTCCGAGTGGCCTGAGGTGTCTTGCCAGGTTTATCCACTTTCCAGAGGTTGGATTGGCCCGGAGCTACTTTGGTGATGGAGCTGGACCTCGGCTCCCGCCCCATCCTTGAGCCAGTGTGGTCTCTGCACCCTGACACTGCACATCCTCTCTACAGACCAGGGCCGGCCCAAATGGATGGCAGCAGGCAACCCCACAGTCTCCATCTGCCCAGGCCGCAGCTGGGCTGGGTCTTGGAAATGCAGACCCAGGCATTCCCGTGGCTCAGCCCAGCGAGATCAGGGCATCTGGGGCTGGCTGGCCAGCACACACACTTCAAACGGCTTCAGCCTGGGGCAGCAGCCAGGGTGGTTCCAGCCCCTTCCAGACCAAGCCTGGCATCTAGTGCTCCCTGTTTACTCATCTGGGCAGCCAGGGCCTTGACATCAATGGGTTGCTTCCCATTTTACAGATGGATAAACCAAGTCACCCTCATCACGTCATGAAGTGGCATTTGAATCATTGCATCCTGGCTGCTTCAGTGCCATGGGGCAGTGGTCAGGCCCCCGGCCCAAGAGGCCAAGGCCTGGGTTCTAACTGTGACCTCCACCTGACTCACCAGGACCTGCAGCATGTGACCCCTCTCTCTAGGTCTCAGTGCTCTCATCCAGACACTGGGGCTGCACTTAACCCTTCTCCCCCTTAACCCTCATCCATTCTGAGAGTCCCACCCAAGCTCCCCCATTTTAGGCGGCTCTGAGTGTGAGCTATAAACCCTACCATAGAATACCAACAGGCTGAAACTGGGGACAAAAGAACCCCCTAGGCCCACGACTTGGCCCCTCCAGACTCCAGTGTGCATGCAGCCCCCGCCCTTGCCTCTGTCCCTTCCAACCTGGCCTCTGGGTGGCGCCAGAGGCACTCACATAAACCTGACTGGGTCACTACATTGGTTAAAGACCTGGCACCACTGGGGCACTTGGACCCCTTACATCAGAGCCCTTGGCCTCATCCCTCATGGCACCCTCCAGGCCAGGGGTGGGACACTGGCAGCCCCAGAGCCAAACGGCTCACAGGTCTGTTCTGTGTGACTACTGGAGCACCTTAGTCCCCACCACTCCCTGTCACCTCCCTCTCTGATCCTCTTTACAGTTTTCTCTGTGGTCCCCAAATTGCCTGACTATTGACTCATAGAGTCCAGACCTCCTGACCCAACGAATCCTACATACCCCATCTCTCTCCTTGGCCCCTGCTCCCCTGTCACTATCCCTTTCTCCATTAAAGCCCAACTCAGATGCCACCTCTTCTGAGGTCCACGTTTGTCCTTCCCATGTACACATCTGCTTCCCACTGCAGTGCCAGCCCCTGGTTCCCGAGGATATGGTGGTCACGGGGTGGGGGGGCTAGAAAACGTGGGAGGGGGGAAAGAGCATGAGTGAGAAATTTTACCCTGGGCCTTAGAGTGATGCAGAGCCATGTCCCTCCGCTCCAGGAGACCCAGAGAGCCCTAATGACACTGCACGCATCTAGTACAGAAGGTGGAGGGGTGCTCACTTGCTGACTATCCCCAGAAAGCTGCTCACAGGAACAACAAGATGCTCTCGGGGTCCCGGGGCTGACTGGTGGGTGCAAGGCACAGTCCAGCCTGACAAGGCTCCAGGGGTCTGCAGAGGGGCCACCAGGCACTACTCCCATGCCCAGGTCAGACCATAGTCAGGGCCCAGTGAGGGGACCAGGGGGACACCTGGCTCAGCCCAGGGCCTTGTCCCCAGGGAGCCCTGCCCACAGCTCCTGGCTGGCCCGCAAGGCCTCCACTTGCTCCACAAAGCCCATGGCATGCCTAGGATTCCTAGTCCCAGCACCCACCTAAAGAGTATCCAGTACGTGATTCTAACAGTGAGGAGAAAGCCAGCCTCACTGAGTACTTCCCATCATCCCACCGACCTGCCTTCCTCACCCTCCACTGTAGCCCCCGTGGGCAGGCCTACCAGCCAGTCCTCTGCTTCCCAAGGCTCAGACTTGTCCAGGTTCACCCAGCCAGAGTAGGCCAACCCAGAGCTCTAGCCCAGGGGCCCTGCCATCCTGAGCCCTGTCAGCAGCTGGAGCAGAAGTAGGCTAGCTGGCCCTAGGGGAGCAAGGACCAGAAGTCCCCTCCCTGGGCCTCGGTTTCTCCATCTGTGAAGTCAGGCGTTCAGTCAAGACTGGTCATCAGCAAGTCCTGACTGACCCTCTGCTGTGCTTTCAGCTACTGACCTTCCAGTGGGGCTGGAACCAGGCCGCTAAAGAAAAAGGCCTGGAAGTGCCCTCTGCTAAGGAGGGCATTGCTGCAGATCAGTATGTGGCAGAGCTGCCCAGCCAGCCACAGGGGAGAGGCAGGAGGCAGGCTCCTGGCAGCCTCTGAACCTCAGTCGAGACCCTGCGGACTCTCAGCACCCTCTAGCAGGCAGTGTTGGCTCACTTGGTTCAAGCCCAGGAAGGTGGGAGGCGGACAGGAACAACCACCACCAATCCCTGATACAAAGTACCCGTCTGGTGCCCCGAGTCTAGAACCTGGGGTGAATCAGGAGTCACAGAACCTACATTCTTCCCCCAACTATGCCAGCTGCTGAGTCTATTTGGGCCCGGATCAGCTGTCACAAACTCAATGAGTGACCCTAGGCAAGTCATTATCCCTCTTTGGGCCTCCGTTTCCCCAGATGTTAAACAAGGCAAAAATGGATGAGAAGATGTCAGGTCTGTTTGAGTGGCCCCCAGAGTGAGATGCTTCCAGGCTATGCTGGCCAGAAGCAGGGGATGGGGCAGCTCACCGATATCTTGGTAAAGACAGACAGCAGCAGGGACAAGACAGACAGGTACATGCGTATCCGCTGGCCTCCGTAGCGCTTCTGAATGTATTCAGGCATGGTGACAATCTGGGGAGGCAGGAGCAGGGGCTGAGCACTCTCCTGAGACCATGCCCAGCACTCAGAGCCTTTAAGGCCTTCAGGGCTGGAACCGTCCAAGAGCAAGATGCAGGTCACACTGGGCATTGAACTCCAGGCTCAGGGTTCTGACCATCCCCAAGGGTTTTAGGCAGGGGAGTGGAAGGCTCATGTGAGCTCTTCAAGGCTGATATGAGAAATGGATTTGAGGGGTCATAGCTGGGGACAGAGGGACATGTTGGGAAACTGTTATGACAAAAACAGATAAGTTATGTTGAGGCTAGATGGAGAGGGTGGCCGTGTGGGGCAGAGTGGGGGACAGACTGAGAGATCCAGGAAATGGAATCCCAGTGTCCAGTCCATGGGCTCCATGGGCCCAAGATGGCTATGAATTCAGCCCAACACAAAATCATAAATTTACTTAAAACCTTTTTTTGCTCATCAGTTTTTGTCAGTGTCTATGTATTTAATGTGTGGCCCAAGACAACTCTTCTTCTTCCAGTGTGGCCCAGAGACACCAAAAGGTTGGACACCCCTGCCTAGACTTAGTGACTGCTCAGCTGTAGCTAAAGGAATGGGCAGAGTCAGGGACAATGTTGCCCAGGTGTGCCATCCAGGTGTGCAGCCCAGGTGTGCTGCCCAGGTGTGGCACATAGGTGTGTGGCTCAGGTGTGCCACCCAAATGTCCAGATGTGCTGCCCAGGTGCGTAGCCTGTGTGCCCAGTTAAAGGGAGCATCATCCCTAAGATGCAGCATACCAGGGCAGTGGAAACCAGACAGGTACCTGGGCTGACATCCCAGGGGCCCTGCCTTTGTGGGTTGATAAAAATGTTAAATGGACTAATAACAGACATAGCTCTGAGTGTTCACCAACTTGTGAGTGAAGCCAGGGGGTCCTGCTCATCCCCACCAACAAACTGGACCAGGGCCCAGGCCCATGCAAGGCTGCCCTGAGCAGACTCACCTCTGAAGAGATGTAGATAGGCACAAACACCCACGCAAGGGCCAGCAGCACGTACGTGGCCTAAGGGGGACAGAGGCAGGATGAGAACAGTGGGCATAGCTCCCGCAAGCCCTACCCAGAGTGAAACCAGGACTGGTGGTTGGAGGGTCATGAACAGCCAGGGCAGCCCCTTCCCCTCCCTCCACCTCTGTAAACAGACAGCCTGGGTTAAGGCCAGCAGCTCCCTGCCCACTGGTCTGTCCAGCATTTTGGCCAGACTTCCCCAGGAGCACTGCTGCAAAGGACACATGCAGACACTGGCTGACCCAAGTGACTGGGAGGTATCCCTGTGGTCTTTGAGGGATGGACTCCAATGGGGCCACCATCTAGGGCCTTCCAGGTGATTACACCCTCCCATAGCCTGGGCCCAGCCTCCAGGTGCTCACATTCCACTCAAAGCCTGCCACAGCCAGGCCTCCAGCCGCGCCTGAGCCTGCCAGTCCAATGAAGAGGCCTGAGCCCTCACTGCTGGCAAAGAGGGAGGCTCCAATCTGGAGGGGAGAGAGGAAAAAGGATCAGCTGCAGACTACCTTGGACTCCCACACCTGCGCCCTTCCCACAGTTTCCAGCACCCCACTCCTGCACCCCCAGCTTGGGGTCACCCTGAGAGCCTCAGCCTGCCCCATCACCACCTGCTTGAGCTGGCCTGGGCAGTGACCTCAAGGAGGCAGATGCTGGCTGGCCTGGAGGTCAGGTGTGGCCCCCAGAAAGGAGGGTCAGGAGGAGTCAGGGTGTGCTCACCGGCCACCACGTCATGTCCCGGCCGGCCAGGAAGTAGCCGCTCACTGTGTTCCTACTGGCTCGACAGGAGGACTGCAAGGACAGAGCAGAAATTGGAACCCTGTGCATTGCTGGAGAGAGTGTGAAACAGTCCACTGCTGTGGAAGACAGTCCGGCCATTCCTCAAAGAGTTACACGTACAGTTACCCTATAGCCCAGTAGTTCCACTCCTAGGTGCGTATCTAAGAGGAATGAAAACAGGTGTTCCGACAAAACTCAGACATGTGAATACGCATAGCATCAGCATTCACAGTGGCTAAAAGATAGAAACAATCCAATTGTCCATCAACTAGTGAATGGGTAACAAAATGTGGTCTCTCCACACAACAAAATATTATTCAGTCATGAAGGAATGAAATAGTAATACATGAAAACAGTCTGTTAAATGAAAAAACTCAGACACAAAAGGCCACATGGGTTGCAGTCCTGTGTATACGGATGTCCAGAGTAGGTGAATCCATGAAGACAAAAAGGAGGTGCCGGGTTGCCAGGAGCCAGGGAGGAGGGGTGATGGGGAGTGGCTGCTCACAAGTGCAGGGCTTCCTTTTGGGGTAATGAAAATGTTTTGGAAATAGGTAGAGGTAATTGTTGTACAACATTGTGAATGTACTAAATTGTACACTTTAAAATGGTTAAAATGGAGACTGCCAGCCAAGATGGAGGCATAGGTAGACACACTGTGCCTCCTTGCACAACCAAAATAGGGACAACAACAATTTAGAAACAAAATAACAACAGAACTGACAGAAAATTGAGCTGTAGGGAAGTCTGACAACCAAGGAGTTAAAATAGACACATTCATCCAGACTAGTAGGAGAGGTGAGTCGGGCAGCCAGGAGGAGAGGGGTCACAACAAAAAAAACCAGTGGCATGCAAGGCAGCAGCTGACAAACCCCGGGTGTGCAAGACGGCAGCAGGCAGATCCTGGGCGCACAGGCAGTGGCTGGCAGACCCCGGGCACTGGGAGGCAACAGGCAGACCCAGCAATGTGGCGACTGTGAAGCGGGGCACAGTGCAAGGTGGCTGGCTGACCGGAAAGTCCCACATTGGTACGCAGATAAACCAGGCAAAACCAGGGAGCGAGACAGACCGTGCAACCCAGGGTCCCAGCGCAGGGAAATAAAGCCTCAAACCACTGATTGAAAACACCTTTGGGGGGTTGAGGTGCTGGGAGAGACTCCTAGCCTCACAGGAGAGTTCATTGGAGAGACCCACAGGGTCCTAGAATGTACACAAGTCCACCCACACAGGAATCAGCACCAGAAGGGCCCACTTTGCTTAGGGGAAGTGGCAGAAGGGACTAAAATCTGACAGAGAACTGAGCAAGTGCCATTGTTCCCTCTCAGACCCTGCCCCCACATATAGCATCACAACCCAGCCACTGGGTTGCCCCACCCTGGTGAACACCTAAGACTCTGCCCCTCATACATAACAGACATGACCAGACCAAAAAAAAAAAAAAAAAAGACTCAAAGAACAAATCAAACCACCAGAGCAATACTTTTAAGTGACCAAGAGATAGCCAACCTATAAGATGCACAGTTCAAAGCACTGGTGATCAGGATGCTCACAGAATTGGTTGAATTTGGTCACAAATTAGATGAACAAATGAAGGCTACAATAAGTGAAATGAAGGAAAATGCACAGGGAACCAATAGTGATGGGAAGGAAACTGGAACTCAAATCAATGGAGTGGACCAGAAGGAAGAAAGAAACAACCAAACAGAAAACAAGGAAGAAACAAGAATTCAAAAAAATGAGGAGAGGCTTAGGAACCTCCAGGACATCTTTAAACATCCCAACATCCGAATGATAGGGGTACCAGAAGGGGAAGAAGAGCAACAAGTGGAAAACTTATTTGAACAAATAACAAAGGAGAACTTCCCCAATCTGGCAAAGGAAACAGACTTCCAGGAAGTCCAGGAAGCTCAGAGAGTCCCAAAGAAGTTGGACCCAAGGAGGAACACACCAAGGCACATCATAATTGCATTAGCCAAGATTAAAATGAAGGAGAAAATTCTAAAAGCAGCAAGGGATAAGGAGACAGTCACCTACAAAGGAGTTTCCATCAGACTGTCATCTGATTTCTCAAAAGAGACCTTGCAGGCAAGAAGGGGCTGGAAAGAAGTATTCCAAGTCATGAAAGTCAAGGACCTACATCCAAGATTGCTCTATCCAGCAAAGCTGTCATTTAGAATGGAAGGGCAGATCAAGTGCTTCCCAGATAAGGTCAAGTTAAAGGAGTTCATCATCACCAACCCTTATTACATGAAATATTAAAGGGACTTATCTAAGAAAAAGAAGATAAAAAACATGTATAGTAAAATCACAGCAAACTCACAGATATTAACAACCACACCTAAAACAAAAACAAACTAAGCAAACAACTGGAACAGGAACAGAACCATAGAAATGGAGATCACATGGAGGGTTAGCAACAGGGGAGTGGGAGGAGGAGAGAGGGGGAAAAGGTACAGAGAATAAGTAGCACAGACGGTAGGTAGAAAATAGACAGGGGGAGGGCAAGAATAGTGTGGGAAATGCAGAAGCTAAAGAACTTATGACACATGGACTGAACTAAAGGGGGGAATGTGGGTGGGAGGGGGTGTGCAGGGTAGAGGGGAATGAAGGGGGGAATGGGATAACTGTAATAGCATAGTCAATAAAATATATTTTAAAAAATAAAACAAAAAATGGTTAGAATGGTGAGTTTTATGTTATGGGATTATTACCCACTTAAACAAAAAGAACACAGGCAGCCAGCTCCCCATCCTTAGCCCAGAACACCTGCCTCTGGGCTCAGCAGTCAGCTTCTCCAGAGCTTCCGCTATTCCCAGCCTTCTCCAGGCTTTTGCCCACCCCTGCCCACCCCTCCTCTGCCCCCTGCCCCAAGCTCTGGGCCTGAGGGAGGGATGGACACAGACACAACAGGGAGCTGGTGACCATGAGCCCCACCACCCATCATTGACTAGGGTGTCACATGTCTGGCTGAGCAGGGCTCCTCCATGCTTCCTATCCTCGACCGGTCAAACAGCCTCAGAGTAGTTACTGTGGCCCTGAAGGTCAAGTCTACATTTTGACCTCTCTGAGACCATTCCTCAGTGAGCAGCTAAGCTGGACTTTCTTTGAGCCAAAAAATCTGAGAGCTGTTTGGCCTTGATCTGTTTTTGCTTTTTGGGTTTTTTTAATTTTTGATTTTAGAGAGAGGTGAAGGGAGAGAGAAGAAGATGAAAAGAAACATCAATTGGCTATTTTCTGTATGTGCCCCAACCGGGACTGAACCTGCAACCCAGGCACATGCCCTGACCAAGAATCAAACAGGCAACCTTTCAGTTTGTGGGATGACGCCCAACCCACTGAGCCATGCCAGCCAGGTCTTGCCTTGGTTTCTTCTAATATTTATATTTCTGATACATTTCAACAAATTATCACTTGCATATTCCCGCATGCCTTTTGTTGGGGGGGGTATAGATTTTGTGTTCCATGTGTATGGAATTTTTAAAATCTGAAATCAGAATGCTTGGGAGCAAATCCTGGCTCTTCCTGGCTGTGTGACCTTGGGCAACTGACTTAACCTATGCACCTCAGTTTCCTCTTCTGAATTGTGGCCAAATAACAGTTCTGCACTCACAAGGTTTTTAGGAGGTTAGTGAATTAATCTATGTAACACTCTGACAATAGTGCTGGGGCCTGGTGAGTGCTCAGTGAGGGTCAGTGATCAGGTGGCTTTTTCACACCCCTGTTCAGTGCTACCTGGATAAGAGGAACTGAAAAGGTGTAAACTTGAAAAGAGAAGAAATTTGGAAAGAGGAACATGGGAGGTGTATCTAGACAGATATTTTGCATTCCTTTTTCACAGCATGCATATCATGACATAAGATTAGATCAAAAAATATCAATCACTATATAGGCTTTTTTCTTCCTGACTTTGTCCACAGCCTATATTCAAGATGAGTAAGTCAATTTGTCTGGACCTACTGTTCAAAGATTTCGATGCTATAGGTAGATAAATTTTTGCCTCCTCACACAACCAAAAGAACGACAATAACAAATTTAAAAACAAAAAATAAACAGAACTGCCAGAAAATTGAACTGTATGGAAGTCTGACAACCAAGGAGTTAAAGAAGAAACATTCATTCTGATCAGTAGGAGGGGTGGAGATGGGCAGCTGGGGAGGAGAGGACGTGCAGCAGGGCAGTGGCTGGAGGACTGGGGCAGGTAAGGTGGTAGCTGGCAGAGCAAGTGGTCCCACATTTGCATGCAGATAAACCGGGAGGAACAAATGGAGAGTGAGACAGACCATGCAACTCAGGGTTCCAGCATGGGAAAAGAAAGACTCAAAACCCCTGGCTGTAAAAAAAATCTGTGGGGTTGTGGTGGCAGGAGAAACTCCCAGCCTCACAAGCGAGTTTGTTGGAGAGATCCACAGGGTTCTAGAATGTACACAAACTCACCCACCTGGGAATCAGCCCCAGATGTGTCCCATGTGCTTATGGATAGTGGGGGAAGTGACTAAAAGCTGGATTAGAGACCAGCAAGGGGCATTATTCCCTCTCAAACTCCTCCCCCACATACAGTATCATAACACAGGGAAGTGGCTTGCCCCACCCTGGAGAATACCTAAGGCTCCACCCCTTACTCCATAACAGGCACACTGAGACAAAGAAATATGGCCCAAAGAAAGAACAGATTGAAACTCCAGAAAAAGAACTAAATGATGAAGAGATAGCCAACCTATCAGATGCACAGTTCCAAACACTGGTAATCAGGATGCTCACGGAAATGGTTGAGTATAGTCACAAAATAGAGGAAGAAGTAATGGCTATACAAAGTGAAATAAAGAAAAATATATAGGGAACCAACAATGAAGAGAAGGAAACTAGGACTCAAATCAACAATTTAGAACAGAAGGAAGAAATAAACATTCAATCAGAACAGAATAAAGAAACAAGAATTCAAAAAAATGAGGAGAGGCTTAGTAATCTCCAGGACAACTTTAAACATCCAACATCCAAATCATAAAGGTGCCAGGAGAAGAAGAGGAAGAGCAAGAAATCAAAAAGTTATTTGAAAAAATAATGAAGGAAAACCTTCCCAATCTGGCAAAGGAAATAAACATGCAAGTCCAAAAAGCTCAGAGAATCCCAAAGAAGTTGGCCCCAAGGAGGAACACACCAAGACACATCATAATTACATTAGCCAAGATTAAAGGTAAGGAGAGAATTCTAAAAGCAGAAAGAGAAAAAGAGACAGTTACCTACAAAGGAATTCCCATTAGACTATCAGCTGATTTCTCAACAGAAACCTTTCAGGCGAGAAGGGGCTGGAAAGAAGTATTCCAAGTCATGAAAGTCAAGGACCTACATCCAAGATTACTCTATCCAGCAAAGCTTTCATTTAAAATGGAAGAGCAGATGAACTACTTCCCAGATAAGGTCAAGTTAAAGGGACTTATCATCACCAAGCCCTTATTGTATGAGATGTTAAAGAGACTTATCTAAGAAAAAGAAGTGATCAAAAATAGAACAGTAAAATGACAACAAACTCACAACTATCAGCAACTGAGCCTAAAAAAACAAACAACTAGAACAGGAAGAAAATTACAGAAATGGAGATCACGTGGAGGGTTATCAGCAGGGAGGGGGAAGGGAGGAATGGGGGAAAAGATACAGGGAATAAGAAGTATAAATGGTATGTTCAAAATAGACATGGGGAGGTTAAGAGTAGTATGGGAAATATAGAAGCCAAAGAAGTTATATGTACAGCCCATAGACATGAACTGAGGTGGGGTGGGGGTGTGGTAATACTGGTGAGAGGAGGCTGCAGGGTGGAGAGGAATAAAGGGGAGAAAAAAATGGGACAAGTGTAATAGCATAATCAATAAAATATACCTTTAAAAAAACAAAGATTTTGATGTGGCTCCTTCATGTGCTTCTCCAGCCCCACCCCTCACTACTTTCTCTCTGTACCTGAGGCCTGGCCATGCCAAATGCAGTCTCAGCAGAATGGCCGCACCCAGCTGGGCGTCACACATCTCTAGAGCAGCTCTGGCCTTAACCCAGGCTTTTCCTCGCCCTATCTTATCATCTTTCAAGGATATAGTGGGCACTGCCAATTGTCTCCTTACTTCCCTTCCCTTCCTAAAGGGGCCTCGTCTTTCCCAGCAATCAACTTGAGTAAGCCCAACCCAGCCTGCAGCTTATGGAGCCCTGAGCCCATCCTGTTTCTCAGCTGTCACACCTGGTTCAGGGACAGTCACTGACTCGGATGAGGAAGCTGGGGCTCTGAGGCCACAGTAGCCACGTACACCTCATTAGTGCCCACTGAGAACCCTCTGTGGCAGAGCTGGTTCCAAGTGCTTTACCTACATGAGGTTTCATTGCTGCTGGAGTTTTCAGTAGGTAATGGATGTCATTACCTTTTCTTTAGTGTTTAGCTCATTTGAAGTTGGTTTTCTGTCCCTTGTTAACAGAGACCCTCACAGATGCCAAGATTTAGCTCAGGGTCCTCTCCTCCTTGAAGCCTCCCCCCCGCCCCTGCCCTGGCTCTCCTAATCTTACCATGATCAGAGCAGTTTTGCAGAGCTATACCTTCCCAGCTTGCTCTGTCTGCCTCTGGCCCATGAGCACCTACAACCCTGTGGGACCTCCTCCACCTCCTCATCTAGCGCTGTCCCTTTCTACATATGCTCACAGCTCTCTACCAGCTGCACCCAGCTGGGCTGGCATGGACACTGACAGGGACAGGTTAGAACTCCCACAACCCCACACTGCCTGGGCAATAGCCGGACAGAGCTGGGAGAGGTGGATGCTCAGGGGCCCAAGTCACTGGGCAGCCTAGAGTCTGGCCAAAATACCTTTCTTAGGCATGTAGTTCTAACTCAGTGCCTGCTGGTGCTGACCAAGAAAGCTCTCTCTTCTCTCTCCTCTCCTCTATCACAAGAACTTGCTGACCTTCAGCAGGGCTCTCACCTCATCTGGTGTGGAAAACCTCTGTGCTCATTCTGTGCTCATGCCCCTCCTCTGCATTCCCAGCTGCCCCCAGGAACACTGCCCGATAGGATAGCACTAGATACTCATGCCCAGTGGCCCATGCACTCCTCAGAATAGCCCAGGGGGGCTGGGCTGCACAGACACTGCACTGTGTGTTTGACGAAAGTGAGGCCAGAGAGCTAAGTAATGGCTTCCAAGCACATAGAGAGAGTCAGGACCAGAGCCCAGCTTTCTAGACGGCCACCACTGTGATTTACCATCTACAGGTTTTTTTTAATTAAAAAAATATTAATTGATTTTAAAGAGAGAAGAAAGGGAGGAGAGAGAGCACACACGCAAAAAACATCGACTTGTTGTTGCACTTATTGATGCGTTCATTGATTGATTCTTATCTGTGCCCTGACCAGATATGGAACCCACAACCTTGGCATATCGGGACAATGCTCTAAGTGACTGGGCTACCAGGACTGTGACTTATCATTTAATCACAAAACAATCAACTTCGATTACTGCTGCTGTTGTTGTTGCTATTACTATTACCACAACTATCACCACTAATTATCACCGCCACAACCACAGCCACTAAGGTGACCACCACCACCACTGCACCTGTGGCAATAGCAGCAGCAGCAGGGGCCAGACCCCTTAGGTAGATCTCCCTCTACCTCAGGGATGTGGGCTAAGGATGAGGTAGGTGGTAGGTGCAACTTACAGATGAGGATCTCAAGGCCCAGAAAGCCAAGCAACTTCCTAGGATGCCGGAGCAGACGACACAGCCATTCTCTTCTCCCCAGCCCTCAGGATTAGGCCAAACACCCAAGCAGATAAGAAGGTGAAGACCACAACATGTCAAGGCTCAAGGACACTGGCCTAGGGACCCTTGGTACTGGGAGGGTAGCCTGTCTCCAGCAGACCCAAAGCTGAGAGGCCTGTTGTGCTCACCTCCTGGTCAGGAAGCCTCAGAGATCAGCCCCACACACAAATAGCCTCAGAGATCAGCCCTTCCCTGTTAGAAGGGGCCTGGGGCTCACGGTGAATCCCAGCTCCTCTGCCCGTGGGGCCGTTTGCATGGCACCTTCATTGCAAGGTCCCCGCTCCACTGGATTCTGTGATGGCTCCTATCATATCTCTTTCTTATCAAGGGTGAGAGAAACTGCCCTCTGGATTGGGCTACGTGGCAAACTCAGATGCCCTGGGGAGCTTGTTAAAAATCAAGATACCCTTACCCAGGCCCCAAGTGCCCCTCCTCACCTCTGGATTGTGACCCAGCAGGTATAGGGGATAGTCAGGAACCTACGTGATTCTGTTGTTCAGGGAGATATTTGCCCATGAGCCCATCCAACATGGAGGAGACGGATGCCTGGAAGGTGACATGCTGCAGCAAGTCCCCCCACCCTGTAAAAGCCCACTGAGCTTCCTGTAGTGCCTGTCCCTTAGACAGACCTTCCTCTTCCTCACTTTGTGGGCTGAGAATCCATTGCTCAAAGAGAGAAAGGAAGTTGGCCAAGGTTTCTGACAAATCTACCCCAGGACTGGGAGCAGGACCCCTGAGGGCCCCAGTTGCCTGGGGAGATGACGCAGAGAACACAGGGACCTGCCGCCCAGCCCCCACACTCAGCCCAGTCCTCTCACCCATATCCCCACAGCCACATTCAAGGCGAAGTACACCGTGATGACGATGATGTCAGCCAAGCTCAGCTGTGACCAAGGTACATGAGGGTCGCTGGTGGAGTTGTCCAGCGCCATCCTGCAGCAGGTGCCTTCTCGGAGCCTGAGGGAATGAGGACCAAACCACGTTGAATGTGACCTCCCAGCAGGGATAAATTGATCATTAAACCAAATGAGATGAGGCATCTGCAGCCCACGACATGGCCAAGTGCAGGGAAACTGCTTCAAAGTGCAGTTCTGTCTCCACCACTCCACACCCCTCCCCTTTGGGGGGAGGTGAATGGAAGGGTTGGGAAGGGGAGCCTCCTTAAATTTAGAGAGGGTTTGGGAAACATAAAGAAAGTTTAGTGAATCCAAAGGCAACCAGAATAGTCCCAGAAAGGGCTCAGTTACCTATTGGTGGCTCAACCTATATTTAATTCCCCTAAGAAGCATGGAGGGTTGGGGACAGATGTCTCCCCTCTGAGTACACCATCCTGACAGGCAGCTGCATCTGGCAGCCACTGGGCTGCGAGTGGACTGAGAAGGACCTGGGATGTGACTCTCACTGCATGTAGTTTGCTACAAGCCCCAGCAGTCCTGGGCCCAGAACGTACCCATGTTGGGTAATGGAGACCTGTTGCCAAATTTTCTCTTTCCAAACCAGTGAGACAGGCCCGAGTCCCTCATCCTAACCCTCGCGGGTCCCCACAGCCTTCTTAGGTGCATGAAGGGACTTGATATCTAGCAAGTGCCTGCCCGCAGCTGAGGACTGACTGTGCTCGGCCATTTTGCACACTCTCGTTGTGCTCAGCAAACCTCTCAGGTGAGTGACATCACATCACAGTCAGGAACAGAGGCCAGGAGGCTGAGCCACCTGTCATCTCAAAGCCACTTAAGAGGCAAGGGTGGGATGTAGCTCCAGACCAGCCCCCAAATCCTCCTTGTTGGTGGCAGTGATGGTTCTCATTCCATCAGATGCCATTGGGCCCCTCCTGTCCTGGTGCTGGCTTACGGGTCAAATCAGCATGCCAACCCAGGGGGGCACCTCCGTGACATGGCCTTTGGAGCTCAGCCAGGACACGTAGCCTGTCCAGAAGTGTTCATGGGTGAGCAGCTGCCTTGGAACAGGCTGGTCTGCCAAACCAACTGTGCTTGTTATTCAGTAACAGGGGGCTGAAACGAATTCCTGGCATGCAGGCCAAGGCAGAGTCGCTGCTTTTAGTAAACCCAGGAAGGCTCAGACTGCCCCTGCAGCTACCCTCACCTTCAACCAGCTAACCTCTTGGTGGCATTTACTTCCCAAGGCAGGGCTAGATGGGAATCATAAATCAAAGGTCACTTAGTACCTGTCAGAAGGAGCCAGATTTATTAAACCTGTCTCCTAAAGATAAAGCAGTTGAAAAAAAAAAAGTATTTGGTCCCCTTTCCTCAGCCTGGGTCTCAGAAGGAAATAAATCATTTAGCAGTAACACCCCTGCCCCTTTCTTACCAAAAGCCCTGGACAAAGGTGGTGTGGTCAGAAGGAGCTGACGGCTGGGGCCCAGGAGAGAGGGAGGGGCAGTGGACGTGAGGACATGAGGGGGAAATTCCACACTCAAGCCTACTCACACTTACATGCCCAGCCCATGTGACCCAGCATGACCACAGTCACAGATCCCACTCTGCCGGTCCAATTCACCCAAGACAGGAATGCCAGGGGCCTGCCCAGCCAAGAGCCAGCCATATGACACCCTGTCAGCTGCATCCATCCCAAGAGAGTGCACCTAAGTGTTTTCAGACATCACTCTGACAACTACCACATGGGGTTTTCCATACCAAACAACTTCCTGTCTCTGTGGACACCAAGCAGCTGTCTTGCAATTCAGTTGTTACCCCACTTGGCGTGGGCCCTGCGGACTCAGGGCTCAGCCCCATGAGACTGTGCCACTGCAGACACCAGTTGCAAGTCCTGCACCTCCCGTACTTCTGACCAGCTGTCCATAACGACTCCTCTTCAGGTAGGTAATTTGCTAGAACTGCTCACAGAACTCAGGGAAACACTTCACTCTGAATGGCTTTTATAAAGGATATAATGAAGGAAAGAGATGAACAGCTGGATAAAGAGGTGTGCAGAATGAGGTACAAAAGGGCCCTGAGCACAGGAGCTTCTGCCCAAAGGAGCTGGGTTGTGACCCCTCCTGACACATGGGTGTGCTCACCAATCTGGAAGTTCTCCAAGCCCCAGTCACTGTGCAGGGGTTTTATGGAGGCTTAATTACGTAGGCATGATGGAGTAAGTCCTTGGCCAATGGTGATTCATCAGTCTCCAGCCTCTCTCTCTCCTCCTGGAGGTTGGGGGTGGGGGGGTGCTGTGGGTTGAAAGTTTTCTACCCTCTAATCATGCTCTGGTCTTTTGGGTGACCATTTTCCATCCTTAAATTATACAGGGGCCACCAACTGCCTATTATCTCATTATCATACAAAAGATACTCTTATCACTCTGGAAATTCCAAAGGATGACTGTGGGAGCTGTGTGCCAAGATCTGGGTCAGACACATCCTAACAACAGCTAGGTCCAGGACAGACTCTGCGCATTACTGCGGTGGGAAGCCACAGGGCGCAGGTGCACAGTGGGCTACATCACCCAGGTTATGTGAGCGCACTCTATGATGTTTACACTACGAAGTTGTGTCCCTGTCATTAAGTGGCACAGTCATATTCGTTTTTTATTATATCACTGCCTCAGACTCATGAAACACATCTCCTGGGTAAAGAGTGGGGGCTGGGCGGGAAAGGAGTTGGTAGGGCCAAGGTGAGAGGACTGGAGGCATGTCTCCTTCTCTAGGGGTGGGGATAGGAGATGTCTGTGGATTTATTTCCTTCCTTAGTGTCTCAGAATTATGCAGAAGGTTTGCCTCGTCTAAATAAACTATGTGGATGAGCTACAAGGAACTGAAACACAAGTGATATTTGCTCACAATTATTCTGCATCAACTTGTGGACTGAACCCTCCATATGGTTGCCTATCTGTGGCTCCTGCTTTTGCAATAAACACAGAGAGGCTTAGCATTTATTCCTATTAAATATCATCAGCCCGTCTGTCCCTCTAGAAACACACAAGTGACCACAGCAGCATGTGTAAGAAAGTACAAGGTAGCAGAAAGTTGAAAATTACCTAAATATCCAACTAGAGGGATGGCAGAATGAATCTTGGTACATCCATAGAATACTGTATTCATTAAAAACACAAGGTGGCTTTATATAATGACACGGGGGAAGATACATTTTTAAGTGAAAAAAGCAAGATGCAGAAAGCACACATACTTATCCCCACGTTCTGGGCAGAAGAGTGTCCAAATGACTGCAGTTCAGAGGATGTGGATGTGCACCAATCTGCTAATGACAGGGAAGGGGACTGAGGATGGATACAGAGAATGACCCCTTTTTCATCAGTCCCCAGAGACCTCCGACCTGATTCAGCTCCCTCTCCTGAGCCATTTCCAGCTGCTTCCTACCACAGAGTAGAGAAGCTCCAAGGAACACTTCCCTGGAGAGGAACCTGAGTTCTTCTGTTACTGGTCTGACAGGAGACAACCAGCGCCTCCCATTTGTGTCTGCTGGCCATGCACTGACCAGGTGCATGTGTGCCAGATGCTCGTGTCCAGTTGCCCATTTGGCTGCCCTTAGACTCAACAATCCAAATCTGCCCTTCTCCGGAGCTAGATAGGCAACACCACTGGCCGGCTGCCCAGGTTGAGATCCTGGGGCTGGCCTGGAGCATGACCATCATTATTTTCTTCTGAGCTTTTCCCACATGCCCAAGTATGCTGGCACCCTTCCCAGTTCTTCAATGAATGCAGCAATGGAAGCATGGAGAAATCAAGTAACTTGCTCAAGGTCACGGAATAAGTAAGAGACAGAGAAGAGGTGAAGGCCCAATCATCTCGGTCTTGAGTCTGCCTGTTAAAGCCCATGAGAGGCATTCGGTGTTCACATACTCCCCCAGGTGCCCTGGTCTGCTCCTCTAGGCAGCTCGACTCTAAATATTTCTTAAATCTTACCTGGATCTCAGAGCCTGATTGATGTCCCTACATCTGGTCTCAACTAAATATTTTTTAAATGTCTATTCTTACTTGTTACTCAGGAAATCTCATTTCTGACTGGACTCAGACAGAGGTAGAAGCTCTGGAAGAGAGCAGCCTATGTCTCTTGGCAATCAGTTCCTGGTATTTTTCTTTGGCCTCCTTCATTCTCTTGACCAAAAATTTAGCATCTTCTGTGGCCTCTTCCTTATTGTTCTTTGTACACTGATTTTTCAGAGCAATATGCTGACATTTGCACTGCTGGATGTATGGAGCGACAAAACACTGAATCTTGGGTGCTTTGGTCCTGGGTTCATCACCATATTTGTTTAGGGGCTTTCTCACCCCATATTGGTGGGCACTGTCTTCTTTAGAGAAACTGGAAGATTTGTGGATTTTGCTAGCTCTTTTGAACCCCAGGTGACAAGGTACAGTAGTGTCAGTGAGACCAGGAATACCTTTCCCACTTTTTTTTACAATTACCAGATTGAGAACACTGAGATTGGTGTTCACAGTGCGACCCTGAATGGATGCACACTCTCTCTCCAGTGCACCCTGGTCGATGACAGGAATGCCTTTTACTCAACAGCAGGCAATCATGGCCATGTGTGAAGTCACCCTGCTTCATGCAAAAACCTTGTTTGTTGTTCCCACCACTGATTCAAACCACATAACCCTTCTGTTCTTCACCCAAAGCATCAGCAGCAACTTCCATGGCCACATGATTCTCATAAAAGTTACAACATTTGCAACCATCATCCACTTTGGTGAGTTTCTGGCAACCAGTGGCTGGGAAAGCCATGCTCAACTTCATCCTAAAGCAGCCCACTGCCTCTGAGGTGCTAAGAAAAATAGCTGGTCTCCCCTTTTAATCCACCCACCACGCAGAAGATGTCAGAATGACCTAATAAGTTAACCCCTGACATGGCACACCTGTTTAAAAATCACCTTTCAACTTCCGGCCAAGATGGAGGCATAGGTGGACACACTGTGCCTCCTCTCACAACCAAGATTAAGGACAGAAAAAATTTAGAAACAAAAAAAAAAAAAACAGAACAGATAGAAAATTGAATTGTACAGAAGTCCAACAATGATTCACCCAGACTGGTAAGAGGGGCAGAGTCAACAGCCAATGGAGAGGGATGGTGGCAGGAAAAAGCAGTGGCTAGTGGTCCTGTATGCGCAGGTGGCAATTGGTACACCCCAGGTGCACAGGTGGCAGTTAGCAGACCCTGGGCTCGGGGAGGCAACGAGCAGACCCAGCAAGGCACACAAGGCGGCTGACCACGTTCACACATTCACGCACAGAGAAACCAGGCAAAAACGGGCAGCAAGACAGACTTTGCAACCCAGGGTCCCAGTGCCAGGAAATAAAGCCTAAAAGCACCGATTAAAAACACTTGTGGGGGTTGAGGTGCCAGGAGAGACTCCCAGTCTCACAGAGGGGACTGAAATCCCAGAGAGAGCAGAGGAAGCACCATTGTTCCCTTTCTGACCCCACCCCCACATACAGCTTCATAACTCTGTGACTGGGTTGCCCCGCCCTGATGAACACCTAAGGCTCCGCCCCTCATACATAACTGGCATGACCAGACCAAAAAGAAAAAAAAAAAAAGAAGAAGAAGAAGAAATGGCTCAAAAGAAAGAACCACCAAAGAAAATCAAACCACCACAGCCAATACTTTTAAGCGACCAAGAGATAGCCAACCTATCAGAGGCACACTTCAAAGCACTGGTGATCAGGATGCTCACAGAATTGGTTGAATTTGGTCGCAAATTAGATGAACAAATGAAGGCTACAATAAGTGAAATGAAGAAAAACGCACAGGGAACCAATAGTGATGGGGAGAAAACTGGGACTCATATCAATGGAGTGGACCAGAAGGAAGAAAGAAACAACCAAATAGAAAAGAATGAAGAAGGAAGAATTCAAAAAAAATAATAATAATAAGGAGAGGCTTAGGAACCCCCAGGACATCTTTAAACGTCCCAACATCCAAAGTATAGGGGTACCAGAAGGGGAAGAGGAAGAACAACAAGTGGAAAAGTTATTTGAACAAATAACAAAGGAGAACTTCCCCAATCTGGCAAAGGAAACAGACTTCCAGGAAGTCCAGGAAGCTCAGAGAGTCCCAAAGAAGTTGGACCCAAGGAGGAACACACCAAGGCACATCATAATTGCATTAGCCAAGATTAAAATGAAGGAGAGAATTCTAGAAGCAGCAAGAGATAAAGGCAGAGTCACCTACAGAGGAGTTCCCATCAGACTGTCAGCTGATTTCTCAAAAGAGACCTTATAGGCAAGAAGGGGCTGGAAAGAAGTATTCCAAGTCATGAAAGTCAAGGACCTACATCCAAGATTGCTCTATCCAGCAAAGCTGCATTTAGAATGGAAGGTAAGATAAAGCGCTTCTCAGATAAGGTCAAGTTCAAGGAGTACATCATCACCAAGCCCTTATTATATGAAATGTTCAAGGGACTTATCTAAGAAAAAGAAGATGAAAAATATGAACAGTAAAAAGACAGCAAACTCACAAATATTAACAACCACACCTAAAACAAAAGCAAATTAAGCAAACAGCTAAAACAGGAGCAGAAACACAGAAATGGAGATCACAGGAGGGTAGCAACAGGGAAGTGGGAGGAGGAGAGAGGGGGAAAAGGTACAGAGATGGTGGGTAGAAAATAGACAGGGGAAGGGCAAGAATAGCGTGGGGAAAGTAGAAGCTAAAGAACTTATGACACATGGACATGAACTAAAGGGGGGAATGTGGGTGGGAGGGGGTGTGCAGGGTGGAGGGGAATGATGGGGGAGAAATGGGATAACTGTAATAGCGTAATCGATAAAATATATATTTTTTTTTAAAAATTACCTTTCAATGGCCCTTGCTACTCATAAGATCAAATGCAGGGCCTTGGGCTCAGCAGTGGCCCTGCTCTCCTTCCTGCTGCTCTCAGCTCCACAGCAGCTCCACATCAGCCCCACTGCTCTACACCAGCCTTCCCTGGCCTGAGACTGGGCCCACCAGGCAAACTCCAGTCATCCTCCTAGGGTGTGCTGAGATGTCACCACCGCCACTGTGCATCCCTGTGCCCATCTGCTTTGCAGATGGTGCGGCCATTGAACTGCTTGGGAACTGCGGGTGCTGCAGTTGCACCCACACAGATCTGCTCTGCCCTTTGTCCCTGGAGCATGCCCAGTGGCTGAGGGACCACTAAGACTTTAGGTCTCAGAAGCCTGTTCTTGTTTTTATGGAGATAAAATGCATGTAATGTAAAATTAACCATTTGAAGTGAATATTTCAGTGGTTTTTAGTATATTTACAAGTTTTATAATCACCATCTCTGTCTAGCTCCCAAACATTCATCATTCTAAGGTAAAACCCTGTGCCCATCAAGAAGTTTCTCTCCATACCCTTCGCCCTCTGGCAACCACTCCCCCACTTTCTGTCTCTCATTGATCTGCCTATTCTGAATGTGTCATATCAATGGAATCATTCAATCTGTCTTTTTGGGACTGTTTTATTTCACTTAGCATAATGTTTTGGAGATTTTTCCATGTTGTAACTTGTATCTCTAATTCATTCCTTTTTATGGCTGAATAATATTCTATTTTGTGTATTTGCGATACTAAACTTTGTACATGTGTTCATCCAGTGAAGGACATTCAAGCTGTCCCATACTTTGGCTATTGTGGACATGCTGCTGTGAACGTGTATGTTCACCTGCCTATTTGAACACCTGTTTTCAGGTCTCGCTGGATCATATGGTAACTCTGTGTTTAACTTTTTTGAGGAATAACCAGACTGTGTTCTACAGTAGCTGCACCATTTTACACTCCTGCCATCAGTGTTGCAGGGTTTCAGTTCCTTCACATTCTCACCAACTCTTGTTATTTTCTGTTTTGTTTTTTTGTTTGGTTGTGTTTTTGTTTTGTTTTTAGTATAACTGTCCAGTTGAGTATGAAGTGGTATCTCACTGTGGTTCTTGATTTGCATTACTTAATGACTAATGATGTTGAACATCTTTTCATGTAATTTTTGGCCATTTGCGTGTCTTTGGAGAAATGTCTATTTAAGTGCTTTGCCCATTTCTTAATTGGATTGTCTTTTTGTTGTTCAATTGTAAGGTTTTATATATGCACACATGCATACACATACATGTATCATATATGTACACACATGCACAGCAGTCCCCACTTATCCATGGGGGACATGCTCCAAAACCACCCAGTGGATGCTTGAAACAGCAAATAGTACTGAACCTTATATACACTGTGTTTTTTCCTACACATATATACCTATGATAAAGTTCAATTTATAAATTAAGCACAATAAGAGGTTAACAACAACAATAATAACATAGATTAATTATAACGATGTGCTGTAACACAAGCTATGTGAATGGCTTTGGGACCGTTACTTAGTAGAACACACGTTACCTGAACATAAGCCCCACAATACCATGCAGTCGGTTTGATCGTGGAGATGGCACTGCTAACAGTAAGCGAGTAGCATGCATGCGCAGTGTGGATGTGCTGGGCAAAGGTGACCCATGTCCTGGGCAGGAGGGACAGGATGGTGAGAGATTTCATTATGCTACTTAGAACAGCAAGTAGCTGAACACTTATGAATTGTTTCTTTCTGGAATTTCCCAGTTAATATCTTTGGACTAAAGCTGACTGCAGAATGTGAAACCATGGATGGAGGGGTGGAACACTGTGTGTGTGTGTGTGTGTGTGTGTGTGTGTGTGTGTGTGTGTGTGTGTGTGTGTTCTAGATACTAGACCCATATCAGTCATATAATTTGCAAACATTTCCTCCATTTTAAGTTGTCTTCACTTTCTTGATAATGTGCTTTTGCACTGAAGTTTTACTTTGATGAAATCCAATATATGTTAGTTCTTTTGTTGTTTACTTGTGCTTTTGGTGTCAGATCTAAGAAACCATTGCCAAACCCTGTTACGGAAAATAATACCGAAAATAATGACTCTGGTGCGATTCAGGGTAATGGAGTGAGGCTTTATTACATGCACAGACCCAGAGGAGGCAGTCTCCAAATTCTGGGCCCCGAACAAAGGATTCAGGGGACTTATATACTCTATCGTTCAGGAGGGAAGCTTATCGCTCGGGCTGGAAGCCTACGAAGCGCAAGCGAAATGCAGAAGCAGAATGCGGAAGTGTTATTTGATACCCTGGAGTAGGCCACCGGGGGCTGTTGCCCTAATGGCACCTAGGCTGACACCCAGTTTCTTTTGGTATTTTCTAGCATTTCCCTAACAATCCAAGTTCATGAAGATTTACCCTTATGTTTTATTCTAAAAGTTTTATAATTTTAGCTAGCTCTTAAATATAGGTCTTTGATTCATTTTAAATCCATTATAATTCTTTTGCACATATATATCGTTATCCCTGCCCCATATGTTAAAAACACCATCCTAAAAATAAAAAAAATTAAAGCCCACCATTCTTTTCCCATTGAAAGTGTTGGCACCCTAGTCAAAAAATTAATAGACTGCCCTGGCCAGGTGGCTCTGTTGGTTGGAGCACTGACCCATACACCAAAAGGTTGCGGGTTCAATCCCTGGTCGGGAGGCATACAGGGGGCAACCAATTGGTGTTTCTCTCTCACATAGATGTTTCTCTCTCTCTCTCTCTCTCTCTCTCTCTCTCTCTCTCTCTCCCCCTTCCTCTCCTTCTAAAATTAATAAATATATCCTTGGTTGAGGGTTTAAAAAAATGAATAGACCATAGATGCATAGGTTTATTCCTGAACCCTTAATTCTCTTCCATTGGTCTACATGTCTCCTTATGCCAGTACCATACTGTTTCGATTACTGCTGCTTTGGAATAAGCTTTGAAATGGAGAAATGCAAGTTCCCAACTTTGTTCTTCTTTTTCAAGGCTGTTTTGGCTATTTGAAGTCCCTGGAGATCCCACTTATGTGACTGTTAGGATGGATCTTTCTATTCTGTGGAAATTTTTATAGGGATTCTACTATCACTTTGGGAAATATTGTCATCTTAACAACAAGCCTTCCAATCAGTGATCATGGGCTGTCTTTCCATTCATTTAGGTCTACTGTAACTTATTTCAACATTGTTTTGTAAAATACATAACATAACATAAAATACATAATATAAAATATATCATTTCAACCATTGTAAATCACACAATCCAGTGGCTTCTTGTGCATTCACAATGTTCTGCAATCATCACCAGTACCTAGTTCTAAGGGATTGTATCCCATCAAATAGAAACCTGTATTTATTAACCAATCACTCCCCAATTCCCTGCTCCCATCCCCTGGCAATTAGTAATCAACTTTCTGTCCGTATTGATTTACCTACTCTGAAAATTTCATTTAAGTGGAATCATATAATATATGACTTTTGTATCTGGCATCTTTTTTATTTAGCATGTTTTCAAGGTTCATCCCTGTTGCAACATGTATTAACACCTCATTCCTTTCTATGGCTGAATAATATTCAATCATATAGATATACACTATTTTGTTTATTCATGCATCAGCTCTTGAACATTTGTCTTGTTTCCACCTTTGGCTATTACAGACAGTGCTGCTATGAACAAGTGTGTGCATGTTTTTGTTTGAACATTTGTTTTCAGTTCTTTTGGATGGGTACTCAGGAGTGGGATTGTAAACTAATATGGTAATTCTATGTTCAAATTTTCGAGGAACTGCGAACTGTTTTCCACAGTGGCTGTCCCATTTTACATTCCCACCAACAATGCACATGGTTTCAAATGTCTCCATATTCTTGCCAACATGTGTTTTCTGTTTTTTCTTTATCGTAGCTATTCTAGCGTGTGTAGAGTTGTATGTCTTATGTTTTTGATTTGCATTTCCCCAATGAGTAATGATGTTGAACACATAAAGGTAATACACGCTTTGCAAAAGTAGCTAGAAAATCTCACTAAGCAAATGGATGCCACAGATCTTACCAAGCAAAAATCAGAAACTCATCGGGAGGGAGGAAGGTCTAATTTCCAGAGTTACGTTATAACACTGAAAATGTCCAGTTCTTAACAACAATAACAACAACAACAACAGAAAGCACACAATTGTATTGCCTTTGCTCCTTTGTTAGAGATCAGTTATGGGGTCTACTTCTGGGCTTTCTGTCCTGTTTCACTGATCTGTTTGTTCTTTCACCAATGCCACATGGTCTTGACTAGGGGTAGCGTTAAAGTTAAGTCTTGAAGTCAGGTATTGCTCCCTCAACTTTCTTCTTCTTCAGTATCGAGTTAACTATTCTGGGTCTTTTACCTATCCATACATACTTTAGAATCAGTTTGTCGATAGCCACAAAATAACTTGCTGGGATTTTGACTGGAATTACATTAAATCTATAGTTCAATTTGAGGAGAATTGACATCTTGACAATATCGAATTTTCCTATTCATGAACATGAAATATCTCTCCACTTATTTAGGTTTCTGATTTCATTCATCAGAGTTTTGTCTTTTTCCTCATATAGATCTTATTCGTGTTTTGTTAGATTTGTACTATTTAATTTTGTGGTGTTAATTCAAACGGCTTTGATTTTAATTTAAAATTCCACTTGTTTATTGCTAGTATACAGGAAAGTGATTGACTTTTGTATCCTGCAACCCTGCTAAAATGCCTTTTTGGTTGCAGAAGGTGTTTGATCTATTCTTTCACATTTTCCACATAGATGATCATGTCATCTGAGAAAAGGCAGTTTGATTTCTTTGTTCCAAATTTGTATACCCTTTAAAAATATTTATTTTATTGATTATGCTATATAGTTGTCTCATTTTTGCCCCCTTTATCCCCCTCCAGCCTGCAAACCCCTTCTCACCTGCATTCCTCCCCCACCTTTAGTTCATGTCCATGGGTTGTACATATAAGTTCTTTGGCTTCTACATTTCCCACACTATTCTTAACCTCCCGCTGTCTGTCTTCTGCCTACCATTTATGCTACTTATTCTCTGTACCTTTTCCCCCTCTCTCCTCACCCACTTCCCCACTGATAACCCTCCATGTGATCTCCATTTCTGTGATTCTGCTCCTGTTCTAGCTGTTTCCTTAGTTTGTTTTTGTTTTGGGTTCAGTTGTTAATATCTGTGAGTTTGTTGTCATTTTACTGTTCATATTTTTTATCTTCTTTTTCTTAGATAAGTCCCTTGAACATTTCAGATAATAAGGGCTTGGTGATGATGAACTCCTTGAACTTGACCTTATCTGGGAAGCACTTTATCTACCCTTCCATTCTAAATGATAGCTTTGCTGGGTAGAGTAATCTTGGATATAGGTCCTTGCCTTTCATGACTTGGAATACTTCTTTCCAGCCCCTTCTTGCCTGCAAGGTCTCTTTTGAGAAGTCAGCTGATAGTCTAATGGGAACTCCTTTGTAGGTAACTGTCTCCTTTTCTCTAGCTGCTTTTAAGATTCTCTCCTTATCTTTCATCGTGGCTAGTGTAATTATGATGTGCCTTGGTGTGTTCCTCCTTGGGTCCAACTTCTTTGGGATTCTCTGAGCTTCCTGGACTTCCTGGAAGTCTGTTTCCTTTGCCAGATTGGGGAAGTTTTCCTTCATTATTAGTTCAAATAAGTTTTCCATTTCTTGCTCTTCCACTTCTCTTTCTGGTACTCCTATGATTCAAATGCTGGGATATTTAAGGTTGTCCTGGAGGACAGAACATTTTTTTTGAATTCTTGTTTCCTCATTCTGTTCTGGTTAAATGTTACTTTCTTCCTTCTGCTCCAAACTGTTGATTTGAGTCCCGGTTTTTTTCCCATCACTGTTGGTTCCCTGTACATTTTCCTTTATTTCACTTAGCACAGCCTTCATTTTTTCCCTCTATTTTGCAGCCATATTCAACCATTTCTGTGAGCATCCTGATTACCAGTGTTTGGAACTGTGCATCTGATAGGTTGGCTATCTCTTCATCACTGAGTTGTATTTTTTTCTGGAGCTTTGATCTGTTCTTTCATTTGCCCCCCCCCACCTTTTTTTTGGTCTCGTCATGCCTGTTACATTATAAGGGGCAGAGCCTTAGGTGTTCACCAGGGCAAGGCAAGCCATTTTCCTCTGTTGTGTTGCTATATGTTGGGGAGGGGTCCAAGAGGGAACAATGCTGCTTGCTCCACTCTCTGCTGGCTTTCAGTCACTTCCCCGGCTATCCACAATCAAATTGGGCCCTTCTGGGGCTGATTCCCAGGTGGGTGTGCTTGTATACGTTCTAGGACCCATGGGTCTCTCCAACAAACTCTCCTGTGAGGCT
>PVKU01008214.1:0-76188 GCA_004027475.1 Anoura caudifer
AGATGGGTGACACCACTTAAAGAATCCAGTAAAGTATTTAATACTTGTTTGAGTACCTACAGTCGGCCTACCTTTTTTTCTTGCTCTTTGCTTTATTCTACTTCACAGGTGTTGCATCTTTTCACAGATTGAAGGCAAGACCCTCCACCAGCAAAAAGATTTCTACTCGCTGTATTGTGGTCTGGAACCAGACCCACAAAATCTCCAAAGTATGTCTGTACGTATTAGGCACTGGAAATAGGAGAAATAAATGGAACAGAGAAACCCGCTGTCTGGAGCCTTGGAGTTTTAAAAGGGAGGCAGCTATTAAGCATAGTTCCACAGATCAAATACTGCTTGATTGGAATGTTGATAAATACTCCAAAGACTGTAACATGCACTTGAGGTCATATGGCAGGGAGGGGGACCAGTACCCTAATTGCCATCATTCTGGGGTCACACGCTGCACCTTACGGGCACTTCTTCCTTCTCAGACACAACTGAAGGTGTTTCTTGCAAATCCCTAGGACGTTCTGTGCGTAGGCAAACATTCGCATACGTATTTTTTCCACTCCCCACAGACGATGGCATGCGACTCACGCTGTTAACGTCTTTTTGTTCCATTCAGCCATACGATAGAAATCCCTGAAAATATGTTTGTGTTTATTTTTTTGTACTTGATTATAGAAATTCAAATAATTGCTGACAAGCCCTAACGCATCCATTGCCTCCAGGATGTTTGGGATCACGAAAATAGGCTCTTGAAGTCCACTTTAAATACATGCACTAACTACTAAGTCAGCGCTGCCCCCGGGGAACGCCACGCGTGGCCAGTGCTGAGGGGGATGTCAGTGGTCTCTCTTGGGAGAGGGTAGCTCAGAGACAGCTGCCTTCGCCACATTGCCTGTTAAGACAGTCGCCTGTACCGTAAGTCTACACCGAGCCCACAGAATGACTGTTCTTGGATAACCCCCTCTCCCACGATCCAAAACACTTCTGAGCTTCATTCCTGCCTCCAGAAAGTGGAGCCCTGGGCCACGCAGGGGAAGCTAAGGAAGCAAAGGCTCCAGGAGCAACTCTGTGAAACCGAAGAGAACCGTCCCAGATTTCCATGGGACCAGGCCAGGGGTGACACTCCCACAGTCCGATGTGCACATTTTACCTAATTTGCAGATGTCTCCAACAACAGATGTTGTGAAGTTTAGGAAGAAGTGAGAAGAAAGATAGGAGATCACTGTCTACGATGGAGGGAGAGGGAAGAGACTGGAAAGGCTTTGATGCCTGGGTCGCCCCAAATACCCAACTGAGAGCGGTCGTCCTAAATTTTGGTTGAGACCGCCTGGCACAGCTAAGGAGACTGAGACAGCAGGGTTAAGCAAGGTGCCCAGGATCTCTTGGCTCTCGAGTGTGGCCGGGCCTGTTTGCTTCCAGAGGCCCATCAGGAGCTGGCACGGCATAGGTGTGGAATGGACTGCCCCCCGGGCTGGGGTTTCACTGAGAGGAAGGTGCAGGGAGTGAGCGAATATGTAAGAGAGTGTGATGATTGCCCGTGGGAGGACCGCTGAGTCCGTAGGGTAAAGAACGATGGAAGATAGCGTCCCAGTACCGTCTGCCTAGGTGAGAGTCTCAGCCCGTCAGAATGACTGCGCTGGAGGGAGGGAGCTGGGGAGGTGGAAGGAGGCCAGAAGGTGAAGTTGAGCCTGGGTTGTTGCTGTTTGCAGTTACCGGCAATGACAAGGGCTAAGTTAAGATCAAAGGAGAGTAGGTGAGGTAGGGCGGGGAACAGGATCCCGGGAGAACAGGAGGTCAGGGAGCCGAGAAATCGGGTATTCCAGGCGCTTTTGCTGTCCTAGTCACATCCCCTTGACCCACCTCTGATTTCAGCAGCAGCTAAGGAGGACATTTCAGACTCCTCCTGACAGCTGACCCCTGAAAAGGGCACCTCTCCTTTCCTCTTCCACTCCAGGTCTCCTCCAGAGGCCTGGGAACCTGCTAGCTTCACAAGCCAGTATGGGGAAGATAGTGGGTTAGGGGAACAACTTTTAACCAGTCGGGCCGAAAGCCACTGAACACGTCTGCTAGCCCCTGGTCCTCTAGCAGACAGTTCCGGAGGGCACACAGGATGTTTCCCGGAGATCTCGGGATTTAAGTCCCCTCGGTTCATGGTAAAAAAGTTTTACGGAGGTTTTTCTTCCTTCTCTACCTTATTTTTCTTGCTCTTTGGTTCCTGCTTCCTGGGTGATCTCCCAAATCAATTATGTCCCAAGTCCTTGTTTCACGGTCTACTTTTAGGAGAAAACTTACTAAAACACGAAGGTATTAATAAATTTTTTAAAAAGATGTTATTGTTTAGGGAGGGGAGGAAGAGAGGGAGAGAAACATGACTGTGTGGTTGCCTTCCTGTGCGCCCCCTACTGGGCACCTGGCCCGCAACCCAGGCGTGTGCCCCAACTGGGAATCCAACCTGCGCCCCTTTGGTTCACAGGCCGGCACTCAACCGCTGAGCCACACCAGCCAGGAGGTATTAATAATTTTTATGTGAATATTGAAATCTGTAAGAATTACGCTAGGAGCATGTTGGAGAGGATGGCAAGGAGTCAGGACCTAAATTAATTAAGGAATGAGGGAGTATGACGGGGGGGGGCAGCTGAGTGCATGACAGTGACAAGGAGAGTTAAGGCGTGGACAGTTCATTGACGCCAGACTCCAGGCTGAGTGCTTTTGTTTTATTTGTAGGGAAGTTCCACTTAGAATAAGTGAAGGAGCCATTACAGAAGAGTTTGAGAATGCAGAGGATTTTGCTTGGAGGTCGGGGAAATGTGAGATGGACTCAGAAAGGGTTAGGGGCTGGGGTGTGCTCACACGAGGGGTCACCTAAGTGTGGGGCCTTCTCTCAGAGGCTGAACCAAGACTAAAGGCCTCATGAGGTTGGTCTTAACAGTGGAAGGGCAGACAGTGGGGGGGGGGGTCATAGGGAGGGGTGTCTTGCCAGAAACACACAGATCTCTTGGGTCCCCTCCTCTCCGCTGCAGTGGGAAGCGAGGAAGCTGGCGACAGGCACTCCCACTGCACTCAGATTCACAGGGTTTGGGGGAATTCTCTTGGCCGTTACTGGAGGACTCAGAGAACCCAGGGAGAGTCATAAGCTTATCTGATGTGCTGAGGATTCTGAAGAAAAAAATTGAGTGACTAGTTTGGTGCTGGTCTTCTCAGAGCAACTGGTGAATAGACACCTATTAATTTATTTACTATTATTAATAACTTTAACAATGCTTGAGGCTTATGCCTCAATTATATTCTCTAGACAAGGATGAATTAAATAATTTGGGACTTACTATATATCTCTAATGGAAAATAACCTCCAGATGCTGAAAATTAGGAAAAGTGTCTAAAAAGTTAAAATATGGCAAAACAATACTGTGAAGCCCCAGAATTATTAATTGCTGAAAAGATCATTTAATAGGTATATGATTTCTGGAACAGGTAGACATTTTAACCAACCTGAGTTGACCGACCTGCATTGTGTGAGCTTGCTTGGGGTCAGATACCTTCCACCGTATCAATTAGTATTGTCAGTTGTCAGAATTTGGGCTGGGTCCAAGTCCTCCAGTCTGTGTTTCAATGCCCTTGCGTGAAGGATGGTTTCAGGGAAAAGCATCAAAGCAAACAGAGACAAAAAGCTCAGATAATGTTTTGCTTGTCTAGAAGGCTCAGACTCTCGATTCTCTTTGCCCCATCCACAGCTGCGGATCACGTTGGCTTTTTGGCTTAAGGGGGATTTCAGGCACCCAGAAAAACCGACACACGCACACCCCTAATACTTGTTTCATTATCTATAATTACACAAATAATTATTCACTTTCCCAATACCAGAATAAACAACTTTATCTCACCTAATTAGCACTAAATAGAAGAAACAACAATTAGCAGCCCTTGGCCAATTATAACCTTCACTATAACCAATAAAGGTTATATAGGTTATAACTATAACCTTTATACTAGCACTTGGAGACTGTCTCATTAGAATTTTACATTAAAATTCTACAATAACACCTTTATAGTCAACCTACTGTCATTCAAAAGTCTTATTTCATTTATTTAAAAGTTTTCTTAGTTTAGATAGTTTACAAGATAAGGACAGACTATAAAATAATAAAATGTCAACTTCCGAGCATGATGGTGGTATAGGTAGATACACTGTCTCCTCGCACAACCAACAGAAGGACAACAACAAATTTAAAAACAAAAACAACCAGACCTGACAGAAAATAAAATTGTATGGAAGTCTGACAACCAGGGAGTTAAAGAAGAAACATTCATCCAGATGGGTGGGGGGGGGTGGAGATGGGAAGCCAGACAGAGAGGGCTCCAGGCAAGGTGATGGCTGGTGGATGGGCGAGGTGGGGCTGGCGGACTGCTTGGTTCCGCATTTGCAGGCGGATACACTAGGAGGAACAACTGGGGATCGAGACAGACCATGCAACCCAGGATTCCAGTGAAGGGATATAAAGCCTCAGAATCTCTGACTGAAAAAACCTGTGGGGGTTGAGGCGGCAGGAGAAACTCCCAGCCTCACAGGAGAGTTTGTTGGAGAGACCCACAGGGTCCTAGAACGGACACAAAACCACCCCCCACCCTGGGAAGGGCCCAATTAGCTTGTGGGTGGCAGGGGAGGTGACTGGAAGCCAACAGAGAGCTGAGCAAACGGCACTGTTCCCTCTCAGACCCCTCCCCCACATACAGTGCCACAACACAGCAAGGTGGGTTGCCCCACCCTGGCAAATACCTAAGGCTCCATCCCTTACTACATAACAGGCGTGCCAAGACAAAAAAAAAAAAAAATGGCTCAAATGAAAGAACAGATCAAAGCTCCAGAAAAAATACAACTAAACAACGAAGAGATAGCCAACCTATCAGATGCACAGTTCAAAACACTGGTAATCAGGATGCTCAAGGAGATGGTTGAGTATGGTTGCAAAATAGAGGAAAAAGTGAAGGCTATGAAAAGTGAGATAGAGGAAAATGTACAGGTGATGCAGACACCGGCTAGCAGCGTCCACGTCATTATGGATGAAACAAAACATACACACAGACTACCGAGTCCGGTGGAGGAAAAAGGACAACAGCATGGCTTTTCTCTCAAGGGGAGCAAAAGCCCTGGCCTCTGCCATGACAGGCCTTTATTCTATATCTCCTCACATTACAAGATGGTCCTCACTCCCTATGCCCCGGTTACAACAAAGGAGCCAATGCCCCCCATCACATCACAGAAGAAGGATATTAGCAAATGAAAAGCCAAAAGTGGCTGAGCCAGTTACACTGGTCCCTGCAAGGTTTAGCACTTGCAGGGTGAGGGAGTTTTAGCAAAAAGCAGCCTAGGTATATTGCAAACCTGATTACCCACAAGAGAACCTATCTGTGGGGTGGGTCCTGTGCATCTCCGAGTGGGAGCTGGGCCCATGCCACGCAGAAGGGTCTGCCACATACAGGAACCAACAGTGATGTCAGGGAAACTGGGACTCAAACCAATGATTTGGAGCAGAAGGAAGAAATAAACATTCGACCAGAACAGAATGAAGAAACAAGAATTCAAAAAAAATGAGGAGAGGCTTAGGAACCTCTGGGACAACTTTAAATGTTCCAACATCTGAATCATAGGGGTACCAGAAGGAGGAAAGGAGAAGCAAGAAATTGAAAACTTATTTGAACAAATAATAAAGGAGAACTTCCTCAATCTGGTGAAGGAAATAGACTTCCAGGAAGTAATAAACTTCCAGGAAGTAATAGACTTCCAGGAAGTCCAAGAAGCTTAGAGAATCCCCAAAAAGTTGGACCCAAGGAGGAACACACCAAGGCACATCATAATTACATTAGCCAAGATTAAAATGAAGGAGAGAATTCTAGAAGCATAAGGGATACGAGGATAGTCACCTACAAAGGAGTTCCCATCAGACAATCAGCTGATTTCTCAAAAGAGACCTTGCAGGCAAGAAGGGGCTGGAAAGAAGCATTGAGAGGCATGAAAGGCAAGGACCTACTTTTAGAGAGAGGGGAGTGGGGGGAGAGAGAGAGGGAGAGAAACATCAACATGTGGTTGCCTCTCATGTGCCCCCAATTTGGGACCTGGCCTGCAACCCAGGCATATGCCCTGACTAGGAACTGAACCTGCAGACCTTTAGTTTGTAGGCCAGTCACTCAATCCACTGAACCACACCAGCCAGGGCTCTTTTGCTGCATTTAAGATTCTCTCCTTATCTGTAATCTTTGGCAGTTTAATTATGATGTGTCTTGGTGTGGCCCTCTTTGGGTCCACCTTGTTTGGGATTCTCTGTGCTTCTTGCACTTGTATGTCTATTTCCTTCACCAAATTGGGGAAGTTTTCTTTCATTATTTTTTCAAATAAATTTTTAATTTCTTGCTCTTCTTCTTCTGGCACCCGTGCGATTCAGATGTTGGTACACTTAAAGTTGTCCCAGAGGTTCCTAACCCTCTCCTCATTTTTTGTTGGTTTTTTTTTTTATTCTTTTTCTTCATTCTGTTCTGGTTGGATGTTCATTTCTTTCTTTTGTTCCAAATCATTGATTTGAATCCCAGCTTCCTTCCCTTCAATGTTGGTTCCCAGTATGTTTTTCTCTGCTTCACTTAATGTAACCTTCATTTCTTCCTTTATTTTGTGGCTGTGCTCAGTGATTTCCCTGAGCATCCTGATCACCAGTGTTTTGAAGTCTACATCTGATAGGCTGGCTACCTCCATTTAGTTTAGCTCTTTTTCTGGGTGGTTCTTTTCGTTCGTTTGGCCCGTATTTCCTTGTCTCCTCAATTTGGCAGCCTCCTTGTGTGTGTTTCTGTGTATTAGATAGAGCTGCTTTGGCTCCCTGTGTTAGTAGCGTGGCCCGTGTAGAAAAGGCACCTGTAAACTGTGTGGGGCAGAGCCCTAGGTAATTCCCAGAGCAGGGCAGCCCGCTTCACCGCTCTGTGGCTCTGTGTGGGGCAGGGCTCAGAGAGGGGCAGCGCTGCTGCCTGGCTTCCGGAGGTTTGTCCGGCATTCGCCCTGTTTCCGGTCACTTCGCTCTCTTCCCGTATGCGATTGGGGTCTTTCCTGTTGCTGCCCTGGGGGTTGTGTATATTCTAAGACCTTTCAGGCCCTTCAGTAGCAAACATCCTGCAGTTTCTTCCACCGTCCCAACCCCCACTGCGTTTACAGCTGGAGGTAATGGTGGTGCATCTTCTCAGCGCTGGAACCCTGGCTCACTGCCACCTCCCCTTCCTTTCTCCCCAGCTCCACCCCTCCTACCCATCTGGGTGAGTGTGGCTTCTTCGCGTCCTTGGTTGTCAGACTTCCGTGCAGCTTGATATTCTGACAGTTCTGGGTGTTAACTGTTTTTGAGATCTGGTTGTAATCCTTTCTATGGTTGTGCAAGGAGGCGGAGTGTGTCCACCTACCTCTTTGCCTTGACCGGACGTCCGTGAAACGGTTTTGCACCCTCGGGTGATCCAGTGCCTCAGCCTCACCCCAGCGAAGTTGCCCTTGACCAGCGTGCCCTCCACGTCATAGGGCCTCACCTGGACCAACGAGCTCTGCCACGACCTTGCTGGGCCCTGCTGCAGTCCACAGCCTCTGTGGAGCTCCAGCGACTGCCGCTGGGCCAGCTCCTGCACTCTGTCCCTCCAGGCCCACTGTTGATTCTGCTATGTGCCCTGACCGGGTATCGAACCTGCAACCTTGGCATATTGGGACAATGCTCTAAGCAACTGAGCTATCCAGTCAGGGAGTTCTATTTTTTTTTAAACGTGTTATTATAGAAAATTTCCTAATTGTAGAAAAAAATAGCACATGAAATTCCCATACATCTACTGTATTAGATACTTATGGCTGCCGTAACAAGTTACCATAAATTTAGTGGCTTAAAACAACACAGATTTACTCTTTTAGAGTCCTGGAGATGAGAAGCCTCATCTCAGGGCATTGGTAGGGCTGCGTTTCGTCTGAAGGTCTCGGGAGAGAATCTGCTCCTTGCCTTCCCCATCTTCTCGTGGCTGCCTTCACTCCTCGACGGGTGACGCCTGCTTCCAAATCACTAGCATAGCACCTTTCTTCTTCGACTCTGCTTCCCTTGTGATAAGATCTCCTTTTTAAAAAATTTATTTATTTATTTATTTTAGAGAGAGCAGATGGGAGGGAGACAGAGAGGGAGAGACACGTCAGTGTGCGATGGGGTTGCCTTTCACACGCCCCCGAACTGGGGGCCTGGCCCACAACCCAGGCATGCGCCCTGACTGGGAATCAAACTGGCGACCTTTTGGTTTGTAGGACAGTGTTCAACCCACTGAGCCACACCAGTCAGGGTACGTGTCTGTGTGTGTGTGTGTGTGTGTGTGTGTGTGTCTCTCTCTCTCTTCTACTTTGGCCTTCTCGCCTCCCTTTTATAAGAACTTTAGTGATTATATGGGGCCCACCTGGAAAAATCCCGAATAATCTTCCCATGTCAAGATCCTTAACTTAATCGCACCTGCAAAATCCTTTTTTGCCATGCACAGTAACGTAGTCACATGTTCTGGAGATGAGGACATGGCCATCTTTGCAGGTGGTGAGGCATTAGCTTGTCTTCCATCCACACAAGCAACTCGTAGTCACTCGTGTCCCACGCATATTCTAACTGGTCTCAACCTATTGCTTTGGAGCCCATCCCAGAGAGCCTGTCACTTCATCCATAAGCATCTGAGCGTGTATCTCTAAACAGCGAGAAGAAGCTCATTTAAGAACATGACTACATACCATTATCACACCTAAAAAATCAACACGTCGGTGACACTGTTCAGTATCCATTTTTCCCTGGTTCTCACATAATAATTGTTACAGTTGAATCAGGATCACCTGATCAATACAGCGCATATGCTTGATGTATCCCCTAGTCTCTTTAACTTACTAGCTTCTCCAGTGGGCGCTGGGGGGTACCCCACGCTGCTTCCCCTTCCACGAAGGGCCTGCTGTCTCGGCTGCTGGCAGCGGGCAGCAGGCAGCCCTCAGCTCCCGCGGGGGTTGTCTCAGCTGCACGGAGCCTCCTCAGCCAGTGCCCCGCCTCTTCTGGAAGGCCCATCTCTGACAATTTCTGCCACCAGAAAGTAATGAAGGCCTGGCCGTCTCAACCGAACTCCGTCTCAGCGTCCGCTTCCTGAGAAATCCATCCTGCGACAGTGCTTACCAGGAAGGTGTCAGTAAAGGAGCCGTCATAATATGAGATTCTGAAACCGAGTCACTTCTTACCTGTGATCAGGACATATCACAGGTTGTTAAAACTTCCTTCCGTGGTGACTTGTTTGATATACCGTGGAAGAGAATTCGTTATCTGGAGAGATACATGAGGCATTGGAAGAATACAAGCTGACAGTAGGGGAGGTAACTACAGTAACTCTGAGGACAATGATATTAGTTATCACTAAGAAGTAGAAAAAAATGCTGAGAAGCTGAGAGCAGTAACCAGCAGCTAGAAGCCCGGTGTGAAAGCCAGGTCTCCCTGACAGCTGCAAAGAGGCTCTCGTCTCCTGCGGTGGGCAGGTACAGAAAGCCAAGGGCGAGGACCAAGGCGTAATCATCAGAGTAGCCAAGCTCCAGAGACAGTTCGTTGAAATAAAACCGGAACAAAACAGGAACCTGACACATGGAGTGAGAACATGTGGTTTTATGACCTACGAAATCTTCAATCACTAGATTCCCTCGAGCTCCCCAAGCCCAGGAAACCCACACCTGGTAGTTCACATGTCATATCAGGTTATTGGCCTGTAAGGGGGTAAAATTGAGCACAGCGGTGAAGGGCAAGTCATAGGCTCTCAAAGTGCACATGTGTCCTGGCCAAGAGAATAGACGTCCTATCGTGAGGGAGAGGATGGGAATTAGGGCTATTCCTAAGGATTTTAGATCTCAAGGGTGGCAGTTTTCATCACTTCTCCATTTAATTTACCAGTCTTGCCCCTGAATACTCCAGATGGATTTGGGAGTGTAGGGAACCACTTTGTGAGGCGTGGAGACGTAGCTCAGTGCCCACGTGGAAAACCAGCGGGGAGCGAGTTGGCACACAGGACCACGGCCGTGAGGACGTTCTCCCGTGGGGAATTCAGGCCTTCATCGTACCCAGGCTGCTTTGTGCCTTGCTCTTGCTAAAACTCCCTCACCCTGAGTTCAGGCAGCTTGCGCTTGCTGCCTGTCTTTAAAGTAACTTCCTGAAGTCTGTGCTGACTCTCCTGAGGGCTGAAGTGTAACCAGACCTGTTACTCTTATCATTCCCGTGTATTTGCAACATTTTTTCCTTATTAATCTGTAGGAAGTAATCAGTAACATCCCTTCCGTTGCTATCTGTAAAAAGTAATTACCTAAAGCAAACCTAAGTATAATGAATGCAAACTTCCTTTGATGTATGCTATTAGAAAGCCTTAAAAGCCTGTGAAGGTAAGGGTCGGTGCGCTCTCCCCTTGAGAGAGTGGCTGCACCATCCCCTTTCCCCCACAGGACTCGGTAGTCCACGTGAACTTACCTCGTCTCATCCATAACACCACGGACACTGCCTGCATCATGGGAGCATGACAGTAGACTATGAAACTCAACCAGTTGCAACACCGGTGGTACCAACTGTAGCATTGTCCCAGGCGGGCTGTCTTTGCTAGAGTAGATTCACAGAGACCTAGGTACATGGCATGTGGCTTTTGATTTTGTAAATGCCTTCCTCCCTATCTACATCAGAAAAGAGAATCAAAAGTTTGCTCATAGTATGGACAACAATCAAAACTTGCAGTTTTGCCCTAGGGCTGTGTTAATGCTCCTGTCCTTTGTCATACTGCAGTCCAAGGACGTGTGGACTATCTTAGCATCCTACAAAGCACCATTTGGTTAATTGATAAATGACATAATCTATGATAAATGACTGGCTATTGTGCCGGAAGCCTTTATAGGCCACATGTACTTCAGAGGTGGGAAATCGACCCCCTGAAGACTCAGGGACCTTCCACAGTGTAGGAGACATTGCCTCGCACCATGCAGAAGGAAGAGCAAATACTGGAAGGCCTCTCGGGTTCTGAAGACAGCTTATGTCCACACTGGGTAATACTCCTCTGACCCATCTACTAGATTTCCAAAAACGGAAGTGGGCCAGACTGTGGTGCAGGCGGCCTTACTGCGTGGACCACAAGTCGGCAGACTCTGTCCCCTTAGACATCAGCAGTGGGAAAGACATGCTGTGGAGTTTCCGGCAAGACCAGCAGGAGAGTCACAAACAGCCCCTAGCGTTCTGGGTCAGAGTTGTTCCCTCTGTAGCAGGGAGTTCTATGCTTTTTAGGAGGCAGTTTCTGACATGATTCCTGGCACCGGTGGAGGTGAAGAGCTTGACCATGAAGCACCGAATGACCATGCATTGTAGCTACAACTGCTCCTCACGGATTGGTTTCCGCTAGAGCCACCAAATACAGCAGCACTTGCACAAGATAGAGTGAGGCGCCCCGTGTGGAGCACAGGAGAGACCACGAGCGGAAGGAAGTGGCGCAGGCGGGATGTTTGCAATCCCACGTCACCCAGTGCCGTTGCACCAGCACCTCTTCCTTTGCTCGCACCTATGTCACACTTGGCACAAGTCACACTTATGACTGACTGAGGAAGAAGGAAAAAAAACATGCCAGGCTTGATTCATGATGGATTGGTTCAGCGTGTGTGTGTGTGCGTGTGTGTGCGCACACACGCAGGCCAAAAATGAACAGCAGTTGCACCAAAGCCTTGAAAGACAGTGGTTAGGGGAACTCCCTTACGGGCAGAGCTTTGTGCTGTGCACTTAGACAAAGATGCTCTCTTCGACCAAACTTCACTCCTCTGAGCCTGAGTAGGCCTCCTCCTTGGGCATGTCTCAGAGCCCAGTTTTGGTAAGGACCCTGCTGAGTCAGTGTGGCCCCAATCTCCAACTCCTGAGATCTGATTAAATTACTCATCCCTTTATCACCTCCCAGGTAATACCTGGTCACCCGGTCCACCTTCAGCAGAGTCCTGTTAGGCCTACTTAGCCAGAATCCCCTGGTGTTTCTTAGTTATTTTCCATCCACTGGTCCCACCCTGGTGTTCGTCTATACATTCCCATTGTTCTTGTTGAATCTGGAATTAAACCCAGTTCTCTTTTGTCTTTTTTATTGAATTTATTGGGGTGACATTGGTTAATATAGTTATGTAGGTAAGTGTACAGTTCTACAATGCATAATGCATCGTTTACAGATGGTAGTGTGTGTCCAACACCCCAAGTTTAAACCCAGTTCTATATGGAGGATTCTTTTCCTCCATTGTGTGGTTGCTCAGTAAAATCTGCTTTTACTGTTTTAATTGCTGTTCAGTTCTTGTTTTCCTCTGACAAATGGGTTGTTCTACACTTTATGTAGAACGAGAAATGGAATGACATTAGAATAAACAGACCCTTGTGCAGTATTGAATGCCTTGGCTATTCATTCGGGGTGTGAAAGTAGGAGGATTCAGGACAAAGCAGCCTGGGGAGAGGTACAGGATGAACATACGGGGGAGGGCACAAAGTACAAAGGTCTTTTTATTACATTAATGTTGACAGGAGCAGCTACCTCAGAAGAGGCACGAAGCCAAATAGAGAAAATCACCCCACCAGTTGGCATCAACCAGTCTTTGCCATTGGCCACCCAGTCCTGGCACGAAGGACACGAGCAACGTGGCCACGGTGGCAGGAATGGAGGCTGTGTTTAGACCCAACAGCCTCAGCTACCACTTATTAAGGATGAATGTCCATCATTGAAAGTTGAATCTACCTGCAGAAGAGACCAACATGGAGTCATTTGTAATTGGCCCCTTTGTGGCAAGCTGACCACGTTGGAAAAGTCAACTGATAATTCTAGCCGGAATAGACACATATATTGGTCTGGGTTTGCCTTTCTCACAGTGACTCATCCTAACATGCCGTCTATTAACTACCACGTGGACGAGGGACCCACTTTATATCAAAAGATGTGTGGGAGGGGGCCCGTGACAATGCAGCGCACCACCCAGAAGCTGCTGGCCTGGCGGAACGCTGGAGTGGCCTGTTAAAAGCAGAGTGAGGGAGCATTTGAGACCTGGCTTCCCAGCGAGTCATCCGTTTGGCTCAGATAAACTCGTATGAAAATTCTCTGCAGGTTTAGATGGTTCTTATGTGCAGAACCTCCAGGTCTTTTCACTGCGATCTCCTCTGATGGGAAACTCCCGTGTCTGCCTCATTTCTTTCAGTTGGTCCAGTCATTCCTTACTGTCCGGTTGAAGAAAACTTCTCTGACTGTGAAACCGGCCGTGGGTCTCTTCTCTGGTCCATCACATCACTGCGTCCTAAGCTCTCACTTGTGTTATAGTTGAACGGCTTTTCTGCTCTTTCAGATAACTTCCTTGAGTGAGCTGGCTTTCTTTTCATTGTTGACACTTAGAATCTTAACTCAGTGCTTGACACAGCATAAATATTTGAGGAAAAAGTTATTGATCATCTAAACTATAGCTAACTTTTATTATATCATTAAAATGTACTAATAACTGTACAATATTACTTGTATCCCTGAATTTCTTGCTTCAGTGAGAAATGTCCCATAAATATAAAACTGTATTACAGACTTTTACATGTGTATTATTTCCTAAAAATGAAATTATATAAGCAAGTTTGGGTTAAAATATTTTGAGGAATACTTCTTTTTTTTTTAAGACTTTAGAGAGAGGGGAAAGGAAGGAGAAAGAGAGGGAGAGAAACATCAATGTGTGGTTGCCTCTCGAGCACCTTCTACTGGGGACCTGGCCCACAACCCAGGCATGTGTCCTGACTGGGAATCAAACCAGCAACCCTTTGGTTCGCAGGCCACTGCTCAATCCACTGAGCCACACCAGCCAGGTCTAATTGTGCATTTTATTTTATTTATTTATTTTTTAGTTCATTGAAATTAATATTTTTAAATTTTATTTTAATTGTTGTTCAAGTACTGTTTTCTTTTACTCCCATCCCAGCCTACCCACCCAGCCTAATTGTGCATTTTAAATGGATAAATTATAGGGTATGTGAATTATGTCAATAAAGTTGTACCAAAAAAACTTCTTAAGGAAACAATGATACTAATAATTATTTTGTATGTAATAGACTTGCCTGGGCCGGGCCGCTCAGTTGGTGGGAGTGTCGCCCCATACGCCAAAAGGTAGTGGGTTTGATCCCTGGTCGGGGTGCCTAAGGAAGGTAACCGATGGATGTTTGTATCTTACCTAGATGTTTCCCACATTGGTGTTTTTCTCTCTCTCTCTCCCCCTCAAATCAATAAAAACCCATTCTTGCATGAGGATTAAAAAAACAAAGCACTTTTCATGTATAACAGACTGAGAAGCCAGCCCTTTGACCCATAGCTCTCTCCACACTATGCCCACACATTTATTGTTCCTGGTGACAACTGTTTCCGGCACTGCTGTTGAGACGGGATGGCCTACCCTCATCTGAGCACCTGCACATCCGGTCAGCTGATGTCGGTCATTGCCAGCTATCCCCAATAGCTGCATTACCTCTTTGTCATATTAAAGCCTTCTTCCTTCCATCGCCTCTCAACCTCTTGGCTAAGATCAAGTGTAGTAGCTGTTCTTATCAGTTTAAAACATTCTTCCTTGGCTCTAAGAATGGGACCATTTCAAAGAGTCGAGACCATTTGCATTGAACCGGTAAGATAACCATTACAGAAAGTTAGTTTTTGGTGCCCTGGCTGGTGTGGCTCAGTGGACTGAGTGCCAGCCTGCGGACTGAAAGTTGCCAGTTTGATTCCCAGTCAGGGCACATGCCTGGGTTGTGGGCCAGGTCCCCAGTAGGGGGGCATGCGAGAGGCAACAGTTGCCTCACCCTGTATTTGACATGTACAACTGATTATAGGTGCAGAAGTCATGACATTGTGTGTGTGTGGGATTTAACATGTCAAGCCAAAATTTAATAAGTGCCTACTGTATGCAAGTCTGAAGCATGGCAAAGATGAAGCAACTAGAAAATAGTCACACATTCTGAATTATCTGTTAAGGCATGGTACATGACCATGAACCCTTTTCTACCATTCCGAAATCCCCAAAGCTCTGAAAACCCAAAGTTCTTTTGGTAATTCATTTGGCAGCAAAAAAAAAAAATCTGACCTGAACTCATTAGATTTTGTCTTTCCTATGTAAATATTCATACATTTTGCTGCTTATATGATGCGGACCCCGGCTCGTGGGGTCCGCCACATTGTGGATTAGATACGAGAAATTCATATGGACCACCGAGTCCTGTGGAGGAAAAGGGACAGCATGACTTCTCTCAAGAGGAGAATAAGCTGCTGTGACAGGCCTTTATTTCTTTTCTGGGCACATTACATGATGGTCCTCATTTACTATGCAGAGGTTCACTTTGGGTGGTTACCTTTTACAGGAAACAAGGGAGCCAATGCCACTAATCACATCACAGAAGAAGGACATTTGCAAATGAAAAGGGAAAAGTGGTTGAACTGGTTACACTCATCCTTGGAAGGTTTAGCATGGATTTTAGGAAGTTGCTTTGCAGTAAATGTTTGCTGCTTCAATTCAGGGTGAGGGAGTTTTAGCAAGAGCAACTCACAAAGCAGCCTAGGTACCATGCAAGCCTGATTCCCCGTGGGAGAACCTATCCGTGGGCGTGGGTCCTGTGCATTGGACCTTGCTTTCCACTGGGAGCTGGGCCCACACCATATGTGTATGGTCTCTTACACATACAGATTAATATTTGGTTATAGGGTTCTACCCCACAGTTTACTAGGATATTATGTAATACATAAGAAATTTCAGATGCTTAATTGGTTCTTTTGTGAACACGTACACATGCATTTAATTGCAGTTAAATAGTTGCTTCTGTTTTAAAGAGCACCATGAAAGATAATGTAACAATTCTATGAAAATCATAGTTCTCATTCTGATTCTTTTTATTATTTAAAATAAAAGAACATTATAAAATAAAATAAAAGTAACAACATACTTAAAAAAGTTTACACCATATCTTTCTTCCATTGGCTGCCATTCTTTTAAAAAATGACAAGGTATAATTGTAGCAAAACCGTTTGTTCTGTGAAATAGAATGTAACATATAAATTAAAACCATGTATATGGAACCCAAGTTTAATAGGACTAATTCAACCTAATAACCATCGATTAGAAGTCACTGAATGTCACAATGTTTGAGGCACTATTTTAAAAAAAGACAAAAAAAATTTACCCAGAGAGATAACAATAAAGATCACAGCTTTTTAAAATCTTAAAGAATTTTCTTTTCCATTTATTCTATGCCATGATTACTGGTAGTAAGTGAACTAGATAGTTAATGATTGATAGAGATCATCAAGCTTATCACTCATGTCTACTTTCATTGGTTATTGAGATTATAAAAATACCAAGTCATGTAGCAGTGCATTCAGGTTTAGAATAGTTTGTTAGTTATTTTAAGATCATGTGAAGATTGGCTGCTCAGTAAAGTTTAATGAAAACATTTGCATTTAGAAAGAAGCAGAGATAGCTATTTATCAGCTGTAGAACTTCCAAGAGTTAGCTTCTGGTTGGGAATGTATTCTATATTAAAATATAAAGGATCTAAATTTAAAGCCTCGCCCTGGCTGGTATGGCTCAGTGGATTGAGCACCAGCCTAGGAACCAAAGGGTTGCTGGTTGAATTCCCAGTCAGGGCACACGCCTGGGTTGCAGGCCAGTTCCCCAACAAGGGGCACATGAGAGGGAACCACACATTGATGTTTCTCTCCCTCTCTTTCTCCCTCTCTTCCGCTCTCTAAAATAAATAAAATCTTTAAAAAAAATAAATTGAAAGCCTTTATAGTCTTTTTTTCCTTAAAGATAACATGTTTCCTTTGCATTTCCAACTAAATCTCTGCAGGCAGTTACTTGAGAACAAATGGGTTAGCTTATGAAATGGGCCTTTAGTCTTTCAAATCCTTCTCTGTCAGACCTAAGGATGTTATTCAAACAGAGTGCACTTTTTGAAGTCAGTGGAAGCTGTGTAATTAATTGAACCAGGGGCAATATAAAACCTGATGGAAACACTCTTAACATGATTTTATTAATCCATAGGTTCAGTTTTTTTTGATGATGTAAAGTTGGATAAATAGATTGGTGAGGTTATCTTAATAATAAAGATGGCTTTTGTTGCCACACACACAAAAGTCATAGAGGTCTTTGCAGTTTTTTGAAACTAGAGTAAAATGTCAAGTTTCTAGGCTCAAGAAATCTTGTTCGATACTATTATGTATATAAAGACCAGATTTAAAAGCACTCTGATTACATAATCACTTTGGCTTAAGCTCATTACCATTTAATAAATCATTGCATCACCACATGTACTAAAAGTGTTAATGCAACTCAAAAGGATCAATGAAATATACTTTAAAAAATGAGCCACTTCAGTCAGGGACAAGTATATCATACAATTGGATAGTTTTTCCTTTCTTATTTAAAAGTGATATTTATTTAAAATATTTAGTAATTAGCTACATCATTCAGTAGTTTAAAAAATTTTAATTGAAATGGATTTAAATTTAAACTAAATAGATTTTAAATTAAATAAATTCAATCATATCTGATTCACGTATATCTGACTTCTAAGACACTTAGTCAAAATGTTTTGCCTGGAATAAATATTTTTGCTGTTTTGGCATTATTACTCATATTCTCTATAATGATATGTAAGAAAATAGGTTAGCTACTACATATATATATATATGCGCATATATATCTGGATAAAGATATCTGGCCAAGGTTATATATACATGTTTGGCAATCCTGTACAAGAACTCAGATCTTTGTGTCACTGTTCATTTTAAAATTCTTTTACCATATATGGCTCCTGTAAAACATCAGGATGATTTAGCCCAATTTTAGTATTTTGTGGATTCAGTTAAAATCACATTTCCCCTTTTCTTCCCCCCACACACAAACACATACAACACCCAACACCCAGCACCGCATGGTAATGGAAAGAACCTCGGCCCAGGTGGGAGGAGAACCAGGGTTCTAGGCTCGCTTCTGCTCCCATGTGGCCTTGGTAACTGTCAACCTTTGGAGGCCCTGCCTTCTCATTTGTTTTTCTGATTCCTTAATTCTGTTCTGAATCTTGGAACACGTCACACCGCTGAGCCCAAATGTGAGCCTTCATTAGCATCACCAAGGGTGTCCACTAAAAGTTAAATCACATTTTGTATTTTAGCTCTTTGACGTTATAAGTAGGAACAGGTGACTATACTTTAAACTGCTGTTACATATTCAGCTTTTGAGTTTATGCCATTTTGGGCTGATGGAAAATTGTAATATAAGATGTAAAATTTTTTTCGCCCTGGCTGGTGTAGCTCAGTGGATTGAGCACGGGCCTGCGAACCAAAGGATCACAGTTCGATTCCCAGTCAGGGCACATGCCTGGGTTGCAAGACAGTTCCCAGCAGGGGACGCATGAGAAGCAACCACACATTGATGTTTCTCTCCCTCTCTCCTTCCCTTCCCCTCTAATGATAAATAAATAAAATCTTTTTAAAAAAAAGGTAAAATTTTAACAATAAAAATAGATTACTTCACATTTTGGGGAACAGGTATTTTCTTATCTGGTCAATTATAGTTTGAACTTACTCAAGTGAAATTAAGGGTCTCAAGAAAATACTGACAGTATAAATATACAAAAATTTTATTGTTCTCTCTATAAATGCTATTAAAAATACAGAACCTTACATGTACAAGTATTTAAAAATATAATTAAATATCTGCTTTTAAGATGCACCGAATCTAGATTTAAATACGATTTTGCTTCAATTAAGTCTCCTGGGATTTCCATCATTTGCACTTTGGAGGATCGGTGTTCGAGGTTAAGAGGGCAGAGGGTGTACATCAAACCAAGAACTCCCTCAGGTCCATGAGAACATGCACCTTTTCTGCTCTCTCTGCAGAACATGAGAAATCCAAATTCTTATCCATTGTAAATATAATAGGATGACTGTGAGCAGCTGATACCAATCTAATATTTTTATGCTGCTTTCTCTAATTATAAAGCTTTTTCGCATGGTTCAATTGATTCTCAAAGTAATCCCATAAATGGGGTTATTAGCCTTATTTTACAGATGAGAAAATGGATACTTAGATTAAGTGACTTATCTACACAAATGCCGGTACAGCAAAGGCAAGCTTAGAACTCAGGCTTTTTTATTTCTCCTTAAATATTCTTCCTACCATACCATTTGGGTTTTCAAATGAAGCGACTACAGTTTAACAGTAAAAAACTCATGATTGCAAAAAGGCAGCTTCATGGACCCCTTTGTGATAGGAATGGTTTACAGAACAGAATAGAAATGTATGTTATAAAATGTTTGACGTTATCATCCAACTGTCTCTTCCAGGAGAGGAATTTAACCAGTAAGTTAAAAATTCGGAAACTCCAAAGTCATTTTGTAGCCTTAACTCATTACTTTATCTTTACCTTGACTGATGAGATGTAAAATACAATCTGAATGCTACATGTATCAAACATCTGACCTTGTCTGGGAAAATCTCCACTACAATTTTCTTCTATTGGAAATGGGGAGATTTAGAAATTTACTTGGACAAAAAGCTATTACTAAGAACATTCTGTATTTACTTATATTGATAATTTTGACAATAGTTCAAGGTAAATTGCATTTAGTTTGAGTAAATTTCATTTACTTCTATGACAATGTCAGAAGATAAATAAATTTGTTTTTCTTGGCTAAATAAGGACAGTGTAATGTAACATCAAAACATGTGCTGATAAGCGGTCCTTTGTTTTTATTTTTAAAATATTTGCAATAAAATATTTTGCCTGGATCCTTACATAGCTTCATAAAACAGGAGCAATAAATCAGAGAACAAAAATGAGTATAAAGCTTATTTACTATGTTCAGGCAAAATTAAGGGAAGACAAATATTTCAGAGAATAGGTAAAAACCTGGTAGCTTAAACAAAACAGTGCTATTTTAGCCTTAGTTGATACCTCTGAGATTGTATAATTTGTAAGTGAACAGTGCACTTTTAAATCCACTTTACTATTCAATATTAATAAATTAACTCAAGGGAATATACTTCTTGATAAAATCTTTTCAGTCAGGCCATATTTGTACAAAAAACCCATTTCAATCTGTCAAGGGAAATGAGTAATATTGACACATTTGGAAGTTAAGCTCAGCTATATGCCAACAAAGTGAGAACAGGGGTAATTTGTTAGTTTCAAGAAAAAGTTGTCTCCTTCGCCCGACAGTTTAGCAAAATACTCAGCCTTGTAGCGTTGCAGGTAAGCGTCATGCTCTGAATCAAATACGTTACAAAACGGTGTTAGCACGGGCTTCGCACTTTCTTATAAATGTGTCCGCTGCATCGTTTTCCTGGTGCTGTTGGTGCCTACCCTGCAACGACCTCCAGTCCGCTCTCCTGGCTCTTTGGCACGTTCAAGGTCAGCACAGGCAGTCCTTCCGGGGCTTCACTGCTTCTTCGGAAGAATGCACCGTGTTCGGAACAAAACCGCTTCTAACCCCTTCCCAGCCATCCTGAATGCAAATCTCTCCCCTCTTGATAAGCTCATATATGTCTCTTGTTAAGACAGTGAAGGATTCCTCAACATTTGTAGCATCTTTTGCTGAGGTTTCCATATACTTCATACCGCAGTCCGCTGACAGTTTTTCAGCTTCTTCTCTTGTGACCTGACGCTGCGAAGCTAAATCACATTTGTGTCCCACCAGCAGAAATACAATCCGAAATGGCTGCACGTGCATTTTTGCTTCTTCTAGCCAATCTTTCACGTGTTCAAAAGATCGTCGGTTAGTTATGTCAAATACTAAAAATCCACCAACTGAGTTGCGGTAATAAGATCGAGTTATTGATCTGAAAAATAAAATAGAAAAAATGGTTGTAAAAGAACAAGTTGTTCTTATTCCCACTTTTCAATAATAAAATTTGAATATACCTTAACGTGATTTAATTAGAATTTATAAATCAAGTACAAAGTATCTTAAGTGAACAAAACTATTGGGACTAATAGGCAAGCCAGTTTCAACCACTAAACAAGAAGTTATTTGCAGACAGACAAGTACTTACCTGGTATGTCTTCTCACACTATTTTAGGATTATTTGTTTTTATTTCTTACGTATCTGAAAGAATTGTAGTTCTACAATAATTATTACATCCTTGTAGTTAAAAACACACACACAGAAAGAGCTGGTGAAGGGCAGAGGCTGCCAGCGAAGTTGTTATCACGCTAATCACAGTTGGAGTCCTGTCCTGCACTTATTCGAGAAAAGGGAAATTGTCTGGATATGGGAGGAGATATGCTAATGAGCTTTGCCCCTCCAGACGGAGCCCCCACTCCCTGGGCCTCAGGAAGGCTTTCCCAAACGCCCCTGCCGTCTGGCTTGCGGTGGGGTCCAGCCCATGGGAGGGGCCAGCTGGGGCCGAGAAGAAAGAGACCGGTACAGACACCCCCGTACCCCCGGCCCCCACCAGTCCGTGACCTGGCAGTGGTTAGTCCTCTGCCTCCGGCCGAGGTTCCTCCTGCTGGGTAGGCCCACTCCCAAGGCTTTTGCCAGGGCCCTCTGGCTTCGTCCTCTTCTCCTACCCCGCCTGGCTTGCCGCTGTAGCTGTCCCTGAATGCTTCACCATGCTTCGTTGGGGCCCTTGATCTTCATTTACCGCACTTCTGTAAACGGCTACTTCATTAAACTCTTTCCAGCTAACCTTCACTTGTGCCGTTGGTTTCCTGCTTGAATCATGAGGCAAGGTGACCCAGCCATACACCGTCTCATATGTCTTGCCTTTACAGTGTGTTATTTTCTCTACCTAGAAGGCCTTCTCCCCATTTTTGCCTGGCAAACTTCTGTTTCTCCTTCAAGGGTCAAGTCAACAGTCATGCACATGAGAAGCCTTCCCTGCCCTTGACCTCCCCACCTCCGCCTCTCCTGGCTGCTACTCCCACATTCCATTAGACCTTGGGCACACTGCCATTATGATTATATCAGTTTTCGTAATGTTCTGATTGGAGGTGCTGGTATGTCTCCCATAAAACTCAGGGCTCCCTGAGAGTCAAATATTTTTCACCTGTTTTGTACCTAACAATTACATAGCCTGGCAAATGATACATGTCATTTAATATTTGTTATACCGGATTAATTAATTTTACTGTGACTCAAAGATAGCGTGTCTCAGCTTCCAAGTTGTCGGTGGTTCTGAGCATTGAGATCGTCCGTAAGCAAACGTGTCTCTTACTTGCCTGACTCATCAGAGGTCTTTGCGGAGGACCAACGGACTATCAGGTCCTCTCCACCTCTGCAAACTTTCGTCGTCCTTATTGCTGAAATTACAGCTCAGTTCTGTCACCCGGTACCACAAGGACCCCGTATTGTGGGGCTGTGAGGGGAGCATTTCACCTCCCCTTTCTTGCCATTTCTGCTGCTTTCCCGTTTCTCCGCAGAATTTCCACCGGAAATGATTCTCAAGCGATGACACTGAAACATGTTTTCTCAAGGACTACTGTATTATAGAGCCATTGACAATAAAAATTCCCCTCCCACTGTCTTTAGCAGGCTGCAGATAATGCAGTTCATTTACGTTGTTGCTGTAAACATTTTTTTGAGGGATAATTAGTCTGTTATTCTTCTGCTACTCATCTTTTTGTGTGTGGATTTAGGCAGAAATACGGTGCCTTAAGACAAAGTCAAAGCTCTGTTATTAGGCTGACAGCTTTAATTTATTCAGCACCACATCTTTTTAATTTTATTTCCCTGCCTAGTTAATTTGCCATTCGATAAGATTTTTAAAAACATGATTTGTGCTTGAAAACTCAATGTTGAAATGCTTGTCTATTAGGCAGAGACATGTCCTACACTTCAGGAAATACCAGGCTTTCTAATACCTGGTATTTAATTTAGAAAACGTTTGGAATACAGCTGGCAAATAGTTCTACAAAATAAGACACAACAAAGTACAGTCTATGCCCTTACGCTGCACAACAGCCCTTATTAACGATTAGTTAAAATAAAGGGTCTCAATGTGACATCTGCCACTTTCTCTGTAATTAGTTGATCCCCAGTTTCTGGGTGCAAGTGTGGATATTAGGTTTAAAATTCTGATATGGTTAGGCTTCAGATTCAGATTTTCTTTGTCCAAGTGGGTAGGTTTTCCCTAAAACAATTGGGCGCCCCTGCTGTCAATCATTTCGGGCAGTGATTTTCCACCTTTTTAATCTCATGGCACACGTAAACTAATGACTAAAATTCTGTGGCAAACCAACAAATATTTTTGCCATTCTGACAAAAAATACATATAATTTTGATTCATTCACACTGGACAGCTATTGTGGTGTTGGCTGTTGTCATTTTTTAATTTGACAATCTAAGGGAAAAGAAGTCAGTGCCCCTGACTAAATAGTCAGATATTGTATGTTTTACATTTTTTTTTGCAGCATGCCAGTTGAAAATCACTGATTTTGGGGAAAAGACAGTCCTTCAGACTGAAAACTGGAACTTGAAAGGCAGTTCTTACAGCAAGGGCAAGGAGGCGTCTACTTTTCTTTGGATCTCCTCTCTTGAGTCAGGACACTTAAATCGCTAGAAGTTCTTAAAGGTATTGTGAAGAGATAGGGAACAGATCCTGAAAGAACTACATAGGTAGGCCTCCCAGGAAAGAATTCAAGAGCTGATGATGACTAACAGTTCTTTTTTGGGGGGAAGCGCTTGTTTTATTTTTTATTTTAATTTTATTGATTATGCTATTACAGTTGTCCCATTCCCCCCTTCATTCCCCTCCACCATGCACACCCCCTCCCACCCACATTCCCCCCTTTAGTTCATGTCCATGTGTCATAAGTTCTTTAGCTTCTACATTTCCCACCCTATTCTTGTCCTCCCCTGTCTAGTTTCTACCCACCATCTACGCTACTTATTCTCTGTACCTTTCCCCCTCTCTCCTCTCACTCCCCTGGTTGCTAACTCTCCATGTGATCTCCATTTCTGTGGTTCTGCTCCTCTTCTACTTGTTTGCTTAGTTTGCTTTTGTTTTAGCTGTGGTTGTTAATATCTGTGAATTTGCTGTCTTTTTACTGTCCTATTTTTTATCTTCTTTTTCTTAGGTAAGTCCCTTTAATATTTCATATAATAAGGGCTTGGTGATGATGAACTCCTTTAACTTGGCCTTATCTGAGAAGCACTTCATCTGCCCTTCCATTCTAAATGACAACTTTGCTGGATAGAGCAATCTTGGATGTAGGTCCTTGACTTTCATGACTTGGAATAATTCTTTCCAGCCCCTTCTTGCCTGAAAGGTCTCTTTTGAGAAATCAGCTGACAGTCTGATGGGAACTCCTTTGCAGGTGACTGTCCCCTTATCTCTTGCTGCTTCTAGAATTCTCTCCTTCATTTTAGTCTTGGCTAATGTAATTATGATGTGCCTTGGTGTGTTCCTGCTTGGGTCCAACTTTTTGGGGACTCTCTGAGCTTCCTGGACTTCCTGGAAGTCTATTTCCTTTGCCAGATTGGGGAAGTTCTCCTTTATTATGTGTTCAAATAAGTTTTCCACTTGTTGCTCTTCCTCTTCCCCTCCTGGTACCCCTATAATTTGGATGTTGGGATGTTTAAAGATATCCTGGAGGTTCCTAAGCCTCTCTTCATTTTTTTGAATTCTTGTTTCTTCCTTCTTTTCTGTTTGGTTGTTTCTTTCTTCCTTCTGGTCCACTCCATTGATTTGAGTCCCAGTTTTCCTCCCATCTCTATTGGTTCCCTGTGTGTTTCCTTCATTTCACTTATTGTGTAGTCTTCCTTTGTTCATCTAATTTGCGACTAAAATGAACCAATTCTGTGAGCATCCTGATCACCAGGGCTTTGAACTGTGCATCTGATAGGTTGGCTATCTCTTGGTCACTTAGATGAACTGGCTCTAGGGCTTTGATTTGTTCTCCCATTTGAGCCATTTTTTTGTTTGTTTGTGTTTGTCTGGTTGTGGCTGTTATGTAGTGAGGGGCACAGCCTTAGGTGTTCCCTAGGGCAGGGCAGCCCAGTCCCTGGGTAGTGTCACTGGATGTGGGGGCGGGGTCCGAGAGGGAACAATGGCGCTTACTCTGCTCTCTCTCGGATTCCAGTCTTTTCCATCTCTTCCCCTTCACCTGGATTACGTGCACATGAATGTGGGACCACCTGGTCAGCCAGCGCGCAGCTTCACTGGGTCTGCACCGTTGCCACCCTGTGCCCGAGGTCCGCTAGCCGCTGCCTGTCCACCTGGGATCTGTCAACCTGCCTGTGTGCCCGGGTCCGTCAACCTCCACTTTTTCCTGCCTCGACTCTACCCCTCTTACTGGTCTGGATGAATGGTTGTTGGACTTCATACGGTTCAATTTTCTATCAGTTCTGGTTGTGTTCTTGTTTCTAAATCTTTGTTGTCCTTAATTTTGGTTGTGCAAGGAGGCACAGTGTGTCCACCTATGCCTCCATCTTGGCAGGAAGTGTCAAAATATCGGTGGTGTGTCTTATAGTCCAAATGTAGCTTATCTCGCTCACTATGGGGGGGGCACAGTGGAGCAGGGTCACAGGTTATTAAATATTTTACCACATTTTTTGTTTCAAAATTTTTTTCCTATTTTCCTCCTCTAAAACTTAGGTGGGTCTTATGGTCCTAAAAATATGGTATATTTGCTTTAGAATAGAAAAAAAAAATGCTCACCTACTTTATGTAAACATTTCTAACTGTTCTTTCTCTTTTATTCCTGAAATACACAGATAAATGATATTGAGAGCACTGATGTTTGTTTACATTTACAATGAGTTATTTAATATACGAGCAATGCAATCAAGTGTGCATGATATTCCTTGGCAAATTTGGAATTTTTTTTTTTTTTACACAACTGACATGATTACTAAGATTCTAAAACATGCTAATGGTATCTCAAACTAAACAGTTATCTAGTTTCCCGAAAGGTGTTAAGAAATAGGATGCTGTTGTCATATGAAGGACGAAAGTTCATAGGCTGTAGAATGCTCAATATTATTTATACTAGTTATATATAAAGTTTCATTTGAAAGTGGCAAGGTTATATACAACTCACGTGCTGTTATTATGAACGCCGTTGGATGTACACAGACCTCTTTAAAAAGCGACAAAGCATAGAGCCCTTGTGGACTGACTTGGGTAAGACGATCCAGGTGTCGTTCCATCCTGGGAATGCCTTCCTGTGGCTGTGCCAACTTTGTAAACGAGGCGCTCAGAGGACAGGGGTGCGCTGATGCCCAAGGCTGTTGGCAGCCAGCACCCAAGGAAGCGTTAGTCCTGTGAGAGCCTCTGCTGCTCATGGCATTACACTCCTGCCTCCCCGCGGGGAACAGCCATCGTGTTTTATTTAACTGTGTCACTTGCCTCGTGACCTGCGCCTTCTGAACCGCTTTCACGAGACTGAACAAGCCTCACCGTTCTTTTTATCATTATGGACGTGAACAGCCCTTGCACTTGCTTAAGATTCTGAAACTTGAAGCTTATAACTTACATTTTTCTTTACACATACAAACATTAAAATTCATTTTGTTTTATAATTCTGTGAGACTGTACTTTCAGGGACCATTTCTGTAGTTTGTTGCTATAATTCCAGGGTCTTTTCACCACAAAGCGAGTCTGGGGCTGGGAGAACTATATGTAACACGGGTAAGACCTAAGGGGCCGTGTTCTCCCTTTGAACATGTGAATTCATTCCCTTGGCCACCCCCGTATTCTCCTTCTATGAAAGATCATCATTTTATGACAGTGAGGCCCTCGTCATCCCCAGCATGCTCTATTCATCTTTTATCCTCTGTTTTCCTCTGTAGCGATTACACATTCCGATATCCTACATGGTTTTTTCCACTTTGTCTCTGGTCATAGCTTTTCTCTCCCCATTAGAAGAGAAGTCCCATGACGGCAAGGATTTTTGTCAGTTCTTTTGAAATGCTGCATCTCTAAGTGTCCAAAACAGGCTGGGCACACATGCGTCCTACCAGTATTTGTATCTGAAGAAAGAGACAGATTAATAAACTCAGATTTTCTCAGATTGTGTCCAGCCAGCATGTGAATGCTGAGCAAATGGGAGAATAACAGAGAGAAAAAAAAAATCCTTACCTCCTTTTGATATTTATAGTAAGGATGTGTAAAGTCAAAAGGAGAGAAATACGCTGAAGAATTACAAACACCATAAGCATGTAAGTGAAGTAATCTACATTTTCTAAAAAAGTACTTTATTTAAATTAGAAGTAATTAGTAATTCAAACTGTTCTTTGCAGTGGATTCTGGAAGGCAAACAAGTTTGTGTGAAAATCAAAATAATTTCTACAGAAATTAGTGAGAAATGCTTCCAGCTTCATTAATTGCCTAGAAGGTGGTTATGAAAGGATGTTTATTTTCTATCTGATGTTTTACCAGAAAGCGTAATAACAGACTTTACTTATCCCAATGCTTCCTGGCATGCTTTTGCAGAACAAAGATGAAATGATGACCAGCTTCTCATGATTATTTTATTTTCCATATAATATGGTGCTTTATGTGATCTAACATCATGAAAGAATATTTTTTCCCTTGGGTTATAATTTTCTAACCATTTTTGTGATTTCTGTCTGTTCTCATATGACTTCCTCTACACTGTTTTGTCCCATTTGCTTCAGTATATCTGTCCACATCTCAGAATTTATAACTGATGTTTATACTTTCCTCATTTTGCTCTACCTCTGAAATTCGGCAGTTTTGCCCTGGCCAGTGTGGCTTCTTTGGTTGGAGCATCGTCCCACAAACCAAATGGTACTGGGTTAGATTTCTGGTCAGGGCACAAACCCAGGTTGCGGGTTCAATCGCTGGTCAGGGCATGTACAAGAAGGTAACCAATTGATGTTTCTCTCTCACATTAATGTTTCTCTCTCTCTTTCTCTCCCTTCCTATCTAAAGGCAATAAAAAAATGTGCTTGGGTGAGGATAAAAAAATTACGCAGCTTTTATTATCAAGTCTTTTTTTCTTTTTTTTTTTTAGTGGATTTTTTAAATTATTATTTTTTAATTATATTTTATTGATTATGCTATTGCAGTTGTCCCATTTCTCCCCGTCATTCCCCTCCACCCTGCACACCCCCTCCCACCCACATTTCCCCCTTTAGTTCATGTCCATGTGTCATAAGTTCTTTAGCTTCTACTTTTCCCACACTGTTCTTGCCTTCCCCCTGTCTATTTTCTACCCACTGCCTATGCTACTTGTTCTATGTACCTTGTCCCCTTCTCTTCTCCTCCCACTCCCCTGTTGCTAACCCTCCATGTGATCTCCATTTCTGCATTTCTGCTCCTGTTGTAGTGGTTTGCTTAGTTGGCTTTTGTTTTAGCTGTGGTTGTTAATATCTGTGAGTTTGCTGTCTTTTTACTGTTCATATTTTTTATCTCCTTTTTCTTAGATAAGTCCCTTTAACATTTCATATAATAAGGGCTTGGTGATGATGAACTCCTTGAACTTGACCTTATCTGAGACACACTTTATCTGCCCTTCCATTCTAAATGACAGCTTTGCTGGATAGAGCAATCTTGGGTGTAGGTCCTTGACTTTCATGACTTGGAATACTTCTTTCCAGCCTTTTCTTGCCTGTAAGGTCTCTTTTGAGAAATCCGCTGACAGTCTGATTGGAACTCCTTTGTAGGTGACTCTCCCCTTATCCCTTGCTGCTTCTGGAATTCTCTCCTTCATTTTAATCTTGGCTAATGTAATGATGATGTGCCTTGGTGTGTTCCTCCTTGGGTCCACCTTCTTTGGGACTCTCTAAGCTTCCTGGACTTCCTGAAAGTCTACTTCCTTTGCCAGATTGGGGAAGTTCTCCTTCATTATTTGTTCAAATAAGTTTTCTACTCATTGTTCTTCCTCTTCCCCTTCTGGTACCCCTATGATTCAGATGTTGGGATGTTTAAAGATGTCCTGGAGGTTCCTAAGCCTCTCCTCATTTTTTTGAATCCTTGTTTCTTCCTTCTTTTCTGTTTGGTTGTTTCTTTCTTCCTTCTGGTCCACTCCATTGATTGGAGTCCCAGTTTTCCTCCCATCACTATTGGTTCCCTGTGCGTTTTTCTTCATTTCACTTAGTGTAGCCTCCATTTGTTCCTCTGATTTGCGACCAAAATCAACTGATTCTGTGAGCATCCTAGTCACCAGGGCTTTGAACTGTGCATCTGATAGGTTGACCACCTCCTGGTTGCTCAGATGAATTAGCTCTGGGGCCCTGGTCTGTTCTCCCGTTTGAGCCATCCTTGGTTTTGTTTTAGGTCTGGTTGCAGCTGTTACGTAGTGAGGGGTGGACCCTTAGGCGTTCACCAGGGTGGGGCAGCCCAGTTGCTGGGTAGTGACACTGTATGTGGGGGCGGGGTCCGAGAGGGAACAATGGCGCTTGCTCTGCTCTCTGCCAGATTTCAGTCACCTCCACCGCTTCCCCAAGCAAACTGGACACCCCTGGTGCTGATTCTCAGGTGGGTGGGCCTGCGCACGCTCCAAGACCCCATGGGTCTCCCCAACCAACTCTCCTGTGAGGCTGGGACTCCCTCCCGGCACTTCAGCCCCTACAAGTGTTTTCAGTGGGTGCTTTTAGGCTTCACTCCCCCGTGCTGGGGCCCTGCATTGTGCAGTCTGTCTCGCTGCCCGTTTCACCTGGTTTATCTGCATGTGAATGTGTGTCCGTGGTCCACAGCCTTGTGTGCCCCGCTTGGCCTCCCCGTGTTTGGCAACTGCCACTGCCTGTGCGCCTGGGGTGACTGCGCCCTGGGACCACCACCGGCTCTTCCTGCAGAGACCTGACTCCGCCGGTCGCGGACTCCACCCCTCTTACTGGTCTGGGTGGATCGTTGTTGTCGGACTCCCGCACAATTCAATTTTCTCTCCATCCTGGTTGGGTTTTCTTTCTTTTTTTTTTTGGTTCTATATTTTTGTTGTCCTTAATCTTGGTTGTGAGAGGAGGCACAGCGTGTCCAGCTACACCTCCCTCTTGGCCAAAAGTTCTTTTTTTTCTTTTATGTTCTTTTCCTTCGTTCTTTAAGTTTGTGTTTTTATCAAATTTACATGTGCACACTTACCACACATGTTTATTCTTCCCATTCCCCCAACTTGCCAGTACCACAGAATCATAATTTTAGAAAGAGCATTTTTAGCACTTATGTTATTCTGACCATGTAGATTTTTTCTATCACTGAGCCTTGGGGTAATCTATGACTTCTTTTCTGTAGAGTTAATAATTATCTTTCTTTTCATATTATCTTTCAAGATAGACTAAGTTATGGGCAGTAACAACCTACCTCTTGATAGGAAGACTGTTAAAGAATCTGGGCTATATTTTAAAACCATCACATGAGACTTCTGCTCAGATCCACTGGCCACAATTTGTCATATAATTCTGCTAAATGCAAAAGGAAGACAAATTTAGTCCTCTCATGTGGCCAGAAGAAGCATCAAATATGAGGGAGCACTGGGTCTCTGCCCCATTTTTTTCTTCCTTCCTTTCTTTTGCTAAGTTTTCAATCTGCTCTTAGTATCTGCAGCAGCGAGATCATCCTGGGATCTCTCTTCACCATCTTCCTACGTATTTAGCTTTTTCACAGGTAGTTCCTCTTCATTCCTGGTTTACTCCCTTATTGGTGTGCGCATGTGTGTAGCACTTCCTCAAGTAGCTACCTGAAAAGGATTCATGAAGTAATATTTTGAAATCTTTCATGTTTGATTTCTGCTCTCATAACTGAACAATAATTTGGTGAGATACAGAATTCCTTCAGAATTTTGAAGTCATTTTCCCATTGTCTTCTAGCTTCACTACTTTAGGGAAGTCTGAGGAAATCTGATTCCTAATCTTTCAAAAAAATTTAAATCATTTTTTATTTTGCAATTACAGTTGACATACAATATTATATTAGTTTCAGGTGACGGCCCAGTGATTAGACATTATATAACCAGTTAAGTGATCATTCTGATAAATCTCCTACTCATCTGACACTACAGTTAGAATATTACTGACTATATCCACTATGCTGTACTTTACATCCCCATGACTATTCCGTAACAACAAATTGTACTTTGTAATCCCTTCTCTTTTTTAACCCCCACACCGCATCATCCTTCTCACCTGGCAACCAACAAAATGTTCTCTGTATCTATGAATCTGTTTTTGTTGTGTTTTTGTTTATTTTGTTTACATTCAACTGCTAATACATATGAATTTATTGCCATTTTATTGTTCATATTTTTTAATCTTTTTCTAATTTATTTTATTTTTTCCATCACCATTTATCTTCCCATACCCTCTTCAACATCCACCCAACCCCCTCCTGTCTTCAGTCACCACACTGTTGTCTGTGTCCATCAATTTTTTTCTTTCTTTTTTGCTCAATCCCTCTCATCTTCTTCAACACCCTTTAACATTTCATATAATAGTGGTGTGGTGGTGATGAACTTCTTTAGCTTTTTCTTGTCTGGGAGGCTCTTTATATGTCCTTAGATCCTAAATGACAGCTTTGCTCAGTAGAACAATCTTGGTTGTAGGTCCTAGCTTTTCATCACTTTGAATATTTCTTGCAAATCCTTTCTGGCCTGCAAAGTTTCTCTTGAGAAATTAGCAGACAGTTTTATGGGAGTTCCCTTGTAGGTAACGAACTGCTTTTCTCTCTTTTCTCTCGCTGCTTTAAGATTCTTTCTGTCTCTAACCTTTGGCATTTTAATTATGGTGTGTCTTGGAGTGGGCCTCTTTGCATCCATCTTGTTTGGGACTCTCTGTGCTTCCTGGACTTATATGTCTATTTCCTTCACTAGGTTAGGAAGTTTTCTGTCATTATTTTCTCAAATAGGTTTTCAATTTCTTGCTCTCTCTCTCCATCCAGCAACCCCATGGTATAAATATTGGGATGCTTGAATTTGCCCCAGAGGCTCCTTATACTATCCTCATTTTTTAAAATTCTTTTTTTTCCTCTTCTGATTGTTGTTTTTTTTTTTTGCTTTATGTTTCTAAATTGCTGCTTTGATTCTCAGCTTCATCTACTGTTGATTCCCTGTAAATTACTCTTCAGTTCGGTTAATGTACTCTTCATTTCTTACTGGTTCTTTTGTATGGCTTCCATGTCCTTTTTTAATGCTGTTAAGTTCTCGCTAAAATCAACTACTCTTATCCTAAGTACATTGAGCAGCCTTATAACCAGTGTTTCGACCTCTGTATCTACTAGATTGCTTGCCTCCATTTTGGTTAGTGCTTTTTCTGGAGTTTCGTTCTGTTCTTTCATTTGGGACATGTTTCTTGGTCTCCTCGTTTTGGCTGCCTCCTTGTCTGTCTCTGTGTGTTAGGCAGAGCTGCTACACCTCCTGAGCTTGGTAGAAGGGCCCAATGTAGCAGGTGTGCTGCAGGGTCCAGTGGCACAGCCTCCCCAGTCGCCCAAGCTGGGCGCTCCAGGTTGACCCACCCCATCCACGTGTGCCATGTACACCCGTTGTTGTAGTTAAGCCGTGAGGGCCGTTGGCATGTCAGTAGGAGGGATTTATCCCCAGGCTGATAGGCAGTAGGGACTGGCTGTGAACACTGACTGCTGTGGCAGATCCATTGTGCAGGCACCCAGCCCACAGAGCAGGGCTTTCTTCAGTGGGGTTCTGATGCCTGCCGAGTCCGCCTTTGAGCGTGTCGTTTGTGGAGGTTGCTGGGTGGTGCTTCCGTGTGGTCTGAAACTGTCCACCAGGTGTGCTGGCTCTGGACTTCCTGGGAGACAGAGGCCAAAGCCAGCCACTGCCTCTGTTGTGCGAAGGGCCCCCAGGCACGAGCCTACAGAGCAATCTGCAAGCGGCTGCTACCAGTGCTGGGCTTGGAGGTGCCCAGGTGCGGCCAAGGCTGGCTGCTGCTGGGCCTGGGGCCACTTAGCGAGAGGCAGGGGGCACGCTGAGGCCAGCGCTGCCGGTTTCAGATTTGGGGAAAGTCTGAAGGATGAGCTGCAACAGGCCATTTGTATGGAAAAGCCATGGGAAGCAGCTTGCATTGGCCTGCAAGCTGGGTGGGGCAGGGACTCAGGGAATCCCCAGGGAACCGTGAATGGTGTGAGCTCGCATGGAGACTCAGACCTGGCTCCTGCCCGCTAGCTCCTCGGAGGGCTCAGGACAGAAACAACGGCCTCTGCCAGCACTGCTGTCTGGCAGGCAGCTGCCCCTTCACCCTTCATCCTGATGCCAGACAGTCCCGTTTCTCCCCGTACGTCCGCTGCCTTTGGAGCTGCCGCCGCAGAGCTGGAGCTCAGAGTGAGCGAGCCAGAGTTTGTGTTTGTGGGCCCCTTAAGAAGAACTGTCTGGGGCTCCACAAGCCTTCTGCCTCATTCAGCCACAATCTTTGCTGGGTTTCAGCAGCCAGAAGTTGTGGGGACTTCCCCTCCTGACGCTGGGTCCCTGGTCTGGGACCCTGCTGCTCAGGGGAGCTTCCACAGCAGGCACAACTCCTCCCGATTTTTATTTGCCACACGCGAGTGTGGGACCAGCCTGCTCTGTGGCTCCACAGCACCCATCAGTCTCAGTGTGGCTTTTTCTTTAAATCACCACTTGTCGGAATTTCATTCAGCTAAGTTTTACACGGTTCTGAATGACAGTTGTTCTGTAGTATAGTTGTAATTCTGATGTCCCTGACCTTTTCTCTATGTGACCTTTTATTCCCTTCTGAAAGGTTGCAGGGTTTTCTCTGTGGCGCCAGTGTTCTCAGACTTCATGGCAATGTGTCTGCTTTGATCTATCTTACTGGGCCTTTCCGGTCTGAAAACTGGGTCCCCAAATCTTGAAAATTGTTTTCAATTGCTTCCCTGATAATCTCTCCTCTCTGGATTTTCCCCCGTTTTATTTGTAGTGCCAGGTATTTGGGTATTGAACTGTCAGATTAGTCCTCTAATTTTTAATAAAAACTTTTTCCTATTTTCTAAGTTTTTGTCTTTTTGTCCTACTTTTTGAGAAATTTCCTCAACTTTATATTGTTTTATGTTTTCTACTGTGTTTACAAATAGTCTTTTGTTTTCAGAATATTCTCTTAAAAAATAGTATACTGTTTTTCTTTTGTGATTACAGTACTTTCCTATTACCTCTTTGAAGAAATTAAAAAGAGCTTTGTTTGTATCAATGTTCCTTTCTCCCTTATTAAGATGTTTCTCCAGTTGCTTTTGGTCTGTTTGTTTTGGTCTGTAGATTTCATATTAAAAGAAATGTTCGTAATGGAGACTACCTACCCCCCTATAAGATGATGAGACTGGATTACTTAATCCAGGAAACTGTAATGTTGCTGTCCTCAGTCTTTTGTCTTGGCCTGGTCAGCTGTTTCAGAAACGGTTTCACCGTGTCCTGTTTTAAGGGTGAAGGCCTGACCGGCAGCCTTCTGGGAGCTGAGTGGCAGGAAAGGACTAGACGGTCTTAACCCCCAACATACACACATGTCCTGAAAGTCCTTACCTTCTTGTCTCTGTTTTATTCTTTTTGCCCCTTCTAATTGAATTTATTGGGGTGATACTGCTTAGTAGACTTTCACGCCGTGTCTGTGTTCCAAGTCATGGCTGATGTTTCCTTCCTATTCCTTTTCCATTCTCTGCCTCATTTTCTCGGAATCTGAAGGTACTTCTGTTTATTTATTATTTATTTTTGTTTGGGCCTGCGTAAAGTTTCCTCTGTGGGACAAGCAGCATACAGCCTTAAAGACAACATTTTGACGGTCAGGCCATGCGCAGAAAAAAAATACAGTATTCCGACATGACGACAAATGAGTAGTTCACACAGCTGAAGTTACTACAAATGTAACATTATTTCTAACAAATCAAAGCTGTAATAGAAAGTAAAAGTAGGGGTCCCTACAGCTGGGAATAAGAAATGCTCATTCCAGGAAACAGAACTCTTTTATTCTTACTACTTTTTTTAAAAAACAGAAAGAAAAGTGGGAAAGCCCCAAAATACCCAAAATGAGCTTTACCTACTTAGCAATTTTTCCTACTGCTGGACCAGGCCCTTTAGACATTTGGTGTACACTATTTAGTTTACTTCAGGGTGTATATGGCAATCCAGCATTGAGGCAGTGTCTACATATGCTAAATCAATAAATTTATTGAAAAAAAAAAAAAAAAGAAAACCAAACCGATTACAGGTTTTTCAAATTACTGGTTAGTTTCTTGACTGTACTGATTATGCAATCACTCAAAATGGTCTGAACTGCCTGAGTGGACAGTGAAAATCTTTAGAGTATAAAATACATTTGGCTACATGACTCATCTTTCCACATTCTGCCTCACTTGTTAGAAATTATGCTGGCTTGTTCTTACATATCATTTCACTCTGAAACACAAAACAGACACTGGTGGGGATGACTGCTCACTTCCTTCTGCGAATTTCTGCTTCCCAAAAGGTAGACCGTCACAGATTCATTTGCACTGTACCTGTACCTATGTACATAATACATACCTAATACGTTTATAGTATAATAGATTTATATTATATGTAAGTACATCTTAATAACTAACTGTGGGGGAGCTTACTGGTCATTCAAGTGGCCAATGAGATATTTTCGTTCAAGAAATTGAATAAAACGCTCAGAGATTGAAAGAATTTTGGAGCCAACGAAGTTGGAAAATGAAAATAAACTAGAAGGAAAGTCCACGAACTCTTGTTGTTGGAGTCTCTGTGCTTTCAGACACCTGTGTAATCAGTTTTTGTTTTTCATAAGATCTGTACTATTTATAATTTACTCCTTACCATCTAACCTAATTTGGCTAGTGTCTGGCCAGTGTGGCTCAGTTGGTTGAAGTTTTGTGGTGTAACCAAAAGGTGGAGGGTTCCGTTCTGGCCGGGGCACACACCTAGGGTGTGGTTTGAGTCCCTGTCTAGGCGCAGGTACATGGGACCCCCTGGGTTCAGATGCTGACCATCCCTGGCTCAGACGTGGATGATCCCTGGTCTGGGGCCCTGGGGGCCCATCCTTGGTCTGCACATGTTTGGGAGGTAACCAATTAATGCTTCTCTCTTGCATAGATGTTTCTCTCTCTTAAAGCAACGAAAAAAAAAAAGGTCCTTGGATGAGGATAAAATAAAATAATTTGCCTAGATTTCTGTTACTTATATATTACAACTTAATTTTAACCAAGACATTATATTATCTGGTTTCTCAATATAAAAATACAGCCTGGCTTTCTATTGTTTGTAATAACTTGGAACTACAGCAGACTGCAATGATAATTGTACTTAATTGTGACAACCTCTACTTTGTTAACTATGCAATTATGAACCCACCAATCCAGGATCAGAAAATCTTTTTTTATATGGAAGACTGTTAGCTACAGTGAAGAGGGTAGGTCTCAAATGTGGTCCCTTTAAACGAAACACACAAAACTGTCCAGTGTAGGCATTTTAAAAGGCCTCTTAAGGAGAAATATAAAATGTTCACATTGCTTATTTTTAAAAACAAGAGCAGAAAACATAAAGTAAACCACCCTTAAACATGAACTTCACATTTTGAAGCGGTAGAGTAAAAAAGACACCGAGATAAATAAGGGGAGATAAGCTAAAAAGAAAATGCAAGTATGAGACACATTAAAATTAAAAGGAAGGAGAGAAAAAGAAGGGTGGAAGGAAACCATGAGTCGAAACAGACAAGGGGAAAACTAAGATAAGGTGAAGGGCAGGTAACGCACACGTGGAAGAGAAAGATTCACAGAAGAGCAGCTGAAGGGAAAGGGAAGAAGCAGGCGGAGGGCGAGGCCTGGCATGCTTGGCAGACTTAGTGGCCAACCTGAGGTGTCTCTGTGGGGCACGGGGGGAGGCTGTTCCGCATTTAGCACTCACCGCTTACAGCCCTTTGCTACGCTACGTTTGCTGGGTGATTTGTGATGCCTGCAGGTCTTCCACGACCCCAAACCTCCGAAGCTGAGTGGCTCTGCTCAAGAAATGTGGCTACAGCAACTCACTAAGGCAGTGTTCCTCAAATTATACTCCTTAGAACACCAGTTATCAGAGATTTCCTCCTTTCAAACATTGTCCCTCAAATACATTTTGAAAGATAGTGTAATCAAAGTTACACAGATCTCCTTGCCACAGTACTTCTTAGAGCCCCAATGATACACATTTCTAAGACAGTGCTAATATGGAATACAGGGACTTCCAAACTTATTTGATCACAGAATCCATTTCTTAAAAAGGATTTTATTTATTTGTTTTTAAAGACAGCGTAAGGGAGGGAGAAATGGGGAGAGAATCATCTATGTCGGAGAGAAATATCAATCACTTGCCTCTTGCATGCTCCCCAACTGGGGACCGAACCCACACCCCAAACGTGGGCCCTGACCGGAGTCAAACCAGAGGCCTTTGCTTTGCAGGACAACGCCTAACCAACTGAGCCACACCATTCAGGACACAGAGCCCATCTTTTAAAATGAATCCAAAGGGATGAGCGTTCAACAGAACCTGCTCTGAGAAGCACTGCATTCGGAGGACATTATTTTCTGAGCTTTGTAACTAGTAGCTGTAAATATGATACCTCAAAGTTCAGACAACATGAAAGGAAAAACTAAAGGCCAAATCTGGTTTGAAGCCTCGAAGTTTCCCTATAGCCAATGTTTCTATTATTTATCTCATTTTATTTTCACATTGCCCTAAGTGTGTTTGAATCACACTGCCTGATATCAAACTATACTGCAATGCCATGGTAATCGAAACAGCATGGTACTGGCCCTGGCAAGTGTGGCTCAGTGCGGCCTAGGAACCAACGGGTCGCCAGCGTGATTCCCACTCACGGCACATGCCTGGGTTGCAGGCCAGGTCCCCAGCAGGGGGTGCATGTCAGGCAACCACACACTGATGTCTCTTCCTCTCTTTCTCCCTTCCCTTCCCCTTCTTTAAAAATAAATAAATAAAATCTTTTAAAAAATACCAAAACAACATGGTATTGGCATAAAAACAGACACGTAGATCAATTAGCAGAAATGAACTCATGTCTATATGATCAATTAATATTTGACAAAGAAAGCAAAACCACACAGTGGAGTATAGACAGTTTATTCAATAACTGATGTGGAGAAAACTGGAAAGATACATGCAAAAAAATGAAACTAAACAATCTTCTTATACCATACACAAGATTAAACTTAAAATTGATTAAAGACAAATGTTAGGCTCAGAACCATAAAAAAATCCGGATTTCCAGCCAAGATGGAGGCATAGGTAGATATACTTTGCCCCCTCGCACAACCAAAACAAGGACAACAGCAAATTTAAAAACAAAAATAAGCAGAACTTCCAGAAAATAGAACTGTATGAAAGTCCAACAACCAAGGAGTTAAAGAAGAAACATTCATCCAGACCAGTAGGAGGGGTGGGGATGGGCAGCTGGGGTGGAGAGGATGTGTGGCAAGGTGGTGGCTGGTGGAGCAGGTGGTCCCACATTTGTGTGCAGACAAACTGGGAGGAACAACTGGGGAGTGAGACAGACCATACAACCCCGGGTTCCAGCGCAGGGAAATAAAGCCTCAAAACCTGTAACTGGAAAAACCTGTGGGGGTTGAGGCAGCAGCGGGAGAGACTCCCAGCCTCACAGGAGAGTTCGTTGAAGAGACTCACAGGTTCCTAGAACGGACACAAAATCACCCCCGGGAATCAGCACCAGAGGGGCCCAATTTGCTAATGGACAGCAGAAGTGACTAAAAGTCAATTGAGAGTTGAGCAAATGGCATTGTTCCCTTTTGGACCCCTCCCCCACAGACAGTGCCACAATGCAGTGATGAGGGTTGCCCCACCCTGGTGAACGCCTAAGGCTCCACCCCTTACTACATAGCAGGTGTGCTGAAGCAAAAAAGTATGGCCCAAATGAAAGAACAGATCACAGCTCCAGAAAAAATACAACTAAACAATGAAGAATAGCCAACTTATCAGTTGCACAGTTCAAAACACTAGTAATCAGGATGCTACAAGAGACGGTTGAGTATGGTCGCAAAACAGAGGAAAAAGTAAAATTAAGGAAAATGTACAGGAACCAACAGTAAAGGGAAGGAAACTGGGACTCAAATCAATGGTTTGGTGCAGAAGGAAGAAATAACATTCAATCAGAACAGAATGAAGAAACAAGAATTTTTTAAAAATGAGGAGAGGCTTAAGAACCTCCAGGACAACTTTAAACATTCTGACATCCGAATCATAGGCGTGCCAGAAGGAGAAGAGGAAGAGCAAGAAATTGAAAACTTATTTGAAAACATAAGGAAGGAGAACTTCCCCAATCTGGCAAAGGAAACAGACTTCTAGAAAGTCCAGGAAGCCCAGAGTCCCAAAGAAGTTGGACCCAAGGAGGAACACACCAAGGCACATCATAATTACATTAACCAATATGAAAGGTAAGGAGAGAATCTTAGAAGCAGCAAAAGAAAAGGAGAGAGTTACCTACAAAGGAGTTCCCAGCAGACTGTCAGCTGATTTCTCAAAAGAGACCTTCCAGGCCAGAAGGGGCTGGAAAGAAGTATTCCAAGTCAAGAAAGGCAAGGACCTACATCCAAGATTGCTCTACCCAGCAAAGCTGTCATTTAGAATGGAAGGGCAGATAAAGTGCTTCTCAGATAAGGTCAAGTTCAAGGAGTTCATCATCACCAAACCCTTATTATACGAAATGTTAAAGGGACTTATCTAAGAAAAAGATGATCAAAACCATGAAGACTGAAATGGCAACAAACTCACAACTATCAACAACTGAGCCTAAAAAAGCAAAAAGAAAAACAAGAATGAACTAAGGAAACAAGTAGAAAGGAACAGATCCACAGAAATGGAGATCACATGGAGGTTATCAGCAGGTAGGGCAAGTGGTGACAATGGGAGAAAAGGGGCAGGGAATAAACATAAATGGTAGGTACAAAATAAACGGGGGGAGGATAAGAGTAGTATGGGAAATGTAGAAGTGAAATAACTTACGTACGACCCGTGGACATGAACTAAGCAAGGTGGGGAATGCTGGTGGGGTGGTACAGGATGGAGTAGTATAAAGGGGGAACAATGAAACAACCAACTTAAATAGCATAATCAATAAAATATGTTTTAAAAAACCATAGAAATCCTAGAAGAAAACATAGGCAGTAAAATCTCAGACATTTCCTGTAGCAATATTTGTTTCTGATAGATCACCTTGGGCAGGGAAACTACAGAAAAAAGCAAACAATTGAGACTGCATCAAACTAAAAATTTTTTTGCACAGCACGGGAAACTATCAACAAAATGAAAAGACAACCCACTGAATGGGAGAATATATTCACCAATGATATATCTGATTAGGGGTTGATATCCCAAACTTATAAACTCAACACCACCACCACCCCCCCCCCCCCGCAAATCCAATTAAAAATGGGCAAAGGACCTGAATAGGCAGTTCTCCAAAGAGGACCTACAGATGGCCAATAGACATTAAAAAATGCTCGATGTCACTCATCATCAGAGAAACGCAAATTAAAACCACAACGAGATACCACCTCACACCTGTCAGAATGGCCATCATAAACAAAGCAACAAACAAGTGCTGACGAGGATGTGGAGAAAAGAGAACCCTCGTGCACTGCTGGTGGGATTGCAGACTGGTGCAGCCACTGTGGAAAACAGTATGGAGATACTTCAAAAAATTAAAAATGGAACTGCCTCTTGGCAAAGTGATTCCATTTCTAAGAGTATATTTGAAGAAAACTGAAGCACTAATTCAAAAGAATAAAAGCGCTCCTGTGTTCACTGCAGCATTATTTACAGTCGCTAAGATTTGGAAGCAGCCCAAGTGCCCATCAGTAGACGGATGAGTGGATAAAAAAGCTGTGGTACATTTACACAATGGAACACTACTCGGCTGTAAAAAGAAGGAACTCTTACCTTTTGCGACAGCACGGATAGACTAGAGAATATTATGCTAAGTGAAATAAGCCAGTCAGAAAAGGACAAGTACTATATGATTTCACTTATACGTGGAATCTCATGAACAAAATAAATACAGAAAATAGAAACAGACTCATAGATAGACTACAGACTGACAGCTGCCAGAGTCCAAGCGTGTTGGGGGGCTGGGTGAAAAAGACGAAGGGACCAAGAAAAACACCTCACGGACACAGACAACAGTATGGTGATTCCCAGGGGGAAAGCAGGGTGGGGGGAGGTAGAGAGGATAAAAGGGGGACAAATGGCAATGGAAGGAAAATGGACTTGGAATGGTGAAGACACAATACAATATACAGATGATGTATTATGGGATTATATACCTGAAAGCTACATAATTTTATTAACCAATATCACCCCAATAAATACAATAAAAATTAAAATAAATATATCTATACTCATTTTTTTAGAAAAGAATTTTATTTTATTTTTGTTTTTAGAGAGAGAGGAATGGAGAAGGCAAGAAAGGGAGAGAAACATCGACTGGTTGCCTCTGGTACATACATTCCCTACTGGGGACCTGGCCCGCAACCATGGCATGTGCCCTGACTGGGAATTGAACCAGTGAACTTTTGGTTTGCAGGCTGGTGCTCAATCCACTGAGCCACACCAGCCAGGGCTAAAACCTATATTCTTACATTTGATTCCCTCTATATGTCTAGCCCTTCCCATATTTATCCTTATTAACACTGTGTTAAATAATCTGGTTTCCTTTCCTTTCCACTATGATGATTAAAAATTAAACGTGGTGACTGCCAGTTTCCCTGCAACCCCCGAAGGCGAAATCCATCTTCCTCTCTTCCTGGGCACATGGTGGCCCAGTCTAAGCCTGACCTTATAACTAGTTTCTTAATGAATTGAGAGCTGAAGTGATTTGTACCACTTAATCCCACTTGCTTAAAAGGAACATGGCTTCATTTAGATCTTTTCCTTTCCCTTCCCTGGAGCTGCAACGCAGGGTCCATGAAGATGATTATGCTCTAAGGGTAACAGAAGGATGAGAGGGAAGGTCCCCCTGAACGGTGGCCTGACGGAGCCACTCCACCAACTGGGACCCCTTCACTTAAGCCTGTTATGCAAGAGAAAGAAACGTGTATCTTTAATGAAAAAGCTATCATTTTGACCCCCCCTTAACATAGCAATTTAACCTTTACCCTCGCTAAAACAGGGTGTTAATAATAACAACTTAACATATGAGTGTTGTATCGCAACTTACAGGACGTTCACATACACATTATTTTTCTAAAGCAGCAATTTCCCATCCTTTCATCTATGTCATGGCACATGTAAATTAGTTACTAAACTTCTGTGGCACACCAAAAATATAATTTTTGCTGATCTGACAAAAAAATAGGTGTCATTTTTATTCATTAACACCGATGGTTGTTGTTGGGTTGGCTGTTGCCATTTTTTTTTCATTTGACAATCTCAGGGAAAAGAGGTCAGTGCCCCTGACTGAACAGTCAGGTACTGCATGTTTTAAAAATTCTTGTAGCATATCAGTTGAAAATTGGTGTTCTACACCTTCTTAATTTTTACTGTATTCCCTTTTTTTCAAGAAGTTATTGTCTACCAGCATATTAATCAGAACATTGAAAATGAAGGAATAAATAAATAAATTTGTCTATTATATTTTAATAAAGCTGGGGGGGAGAAAACTAAGACTAATTTTGGTTACAATTACTGGCCCACTCTTTAGTTACTTTGTAACATATTTGTCTATGTTTTCAAGCTACACCCCAAGCTATCTAAAGGAGGTTCATTTTTGTTAGTTTAAAACTAGTCACTAATAAATCTCCAAATATGAAATTTCCGAAATTCCTAATGTTATGATTTACAAATGACAGAAATATATCTTTGTGAACTCTAGTATCTTTCTATGAAATACATGTTCAGGGATATCTATTATGCAAAATAAGTATCTGTATTTTCCTGAAGATACAGAATGTTTTACGTTGAATTTTGTGGTGAAACATTCTACTAAATGAGAGAAAATCAAGTAATTGGATGTAGCTACTGAAATATGTATGTATGGGGGGAGCCCCCAAAATGGGAATTATGTCCTAGAGGGTGGGCCCCTTGTATTACAGGCTTCCCCCACCAGGTGAGTGTTCTAGGAGCCCACCTGTATCAGTGCACCAGCTGGCATTGTTGTGAGAGGCTGCATTAGGCTTCAGTGAATTTTTTTTGAAGATGCTTTAAATGCATTTGCTCATCTCCTGATGGGTGATTTACAAGTGCACCTGCCCACACGTGCTGAGGGTTCAGCGGTTCTTGACCAAAAATGGCCTGACCCCCACGCCTCATCTTCCCTATTCACCCGACTGCACCCCAAGCGACTTTTTTGTTGTTTGAAATAAACGAATGAAATAAATCCTCAAAAGGAAATGTTTTGCCCACATGGAAGAGGTAGAACAAAAAAATGGCAGAAGCACTAAAAAGCATCAAAACCGACAAGTTCAAAAACTGTTTTGAGCAGCGGTGGGAAAAACGTCTCGACAGGTGTATTGCATCTTATGGAGAGTACTTTGAAGGTGACTGAAGTTTAAATATGTAACAATAAATAATTTTTATAAATTCTGGGGTTTTGGGGGGTGCCCCCTCTTATTTGTAAACATACCTTTGGTAGAGAGCCAGACAAAAATAAGGTATGATTCATCATCAAGAGATATTTTGTACATGTCCTTGCATTATTCTGGGAGTTACTGTCTGCTAACTCCCATAATAATGTATATAAAATGGTTTTAATAACATATTAAAATGAATTACTGTTTACATTCTTCTTAAAGGTAATTATCTGTCTAGCAGAAAGGTCTTTAAGATCTATCTAATTATCCTTTACTTTCTTGTCAGTAAGTTCAGGAGTTACTTTTAAGAAACAATTAAATACAACAAGATTTTACTACTCAATTTGCAGTTGGCAGTTCACAGTACAGGCTAGAAGTTTAAAGCATGAAAAACATGTTTTTATTATATTCACTTCAGAGGGGCAGGGCAAGAACTATTAGTGAACGCTTTTTTTCCTGACCCTGTTATATCTTAGAATTCATCTCTGATTGCATCATGAAGAATTTGCAATCCACCTTGTAATGGTAAAATCGCAAAGAATTTTAGAGATCTCCATGGCTCCTTCATTTCACAGATGAGGAATCAGAAATTTGAAAATTATTTTAAAGGAAGCTTCTTGAAATGGAAAAAATGTCTTCATGAAATCCTAGGTATCGAGTAATTCAAATCAATAATCTTGAACACCTTTTTGAAGGGCTGGTCTTACCATCTTTCCACTTCGTATGTAGGAAAACTAAGGAATAAGCAAGCGAAGCAGTTCACTTATATTCTCTCTATGAATCAGTGTCATAGCTGGGAATGGAAGCTGAAACTTTAAATGTTGGAACAATCCCCCAGGAGGCTGATCTCATAGAGAATAGGATGTGGCTGGGGGTGCGGAGGGGCCACGTTTGGGAAGTCCCCTCACGGGCACTGTATTTCACAGGCCATGTACTTGCTGAAGATTGCAAAATGTTTGCTTACGGATTTGAAATTAAAAAACAAACAAAAACAAAACAAAACAAAAAACTCAAAGACTAAAATATATCAGATTCCCCACCTTCCACTAAAAAAAGTGTCCCCGAATCTTAGAAATTTAAAATGTGACTTGTCTCTGGTTTAGTCGTAAATATCCAAAAAAATATCTACAATTTACATTTGGTTTTATTTGCATAACATGAAAAAAACCCTTTGTGAAACCCTTCTTTCAGGGTCTCAGCGAATATTTGGGGTGAGACTACTCATTTGGACCCCTCCTCTGTTTAGAATGTGTATTCGGATGTACTATTACCCTGGAACGTTAAGTACCCATTCTAAAAGAATAAACCAAAGTTCCCGACAAACCTCAGCATCTCTTTTTCCCACCAAACCACCAAGGACGGCAAACTTCTAAACAGAGCTCAACCTTTAAAAAAAAAAAAGCAAAACAAAACAGAAATCCCTCCGCGGTGCCTTTGCCCCCGATGTTACACCTCGTTGTTGCACCAGACCCCTGCCTACGGGTGACGGCCGGGTGTTTCCGATGACCGCATTCGGTGCCGCGAGGTTGCTCAAACCACCAGCACCGCGTGCATCCCCCTCCGAACGCCGCTCAGGGAGCTCAGGCAGTAACGCGGGGCTCAGCGCTGCCTGCTGTGAAGCTAAGGGGATCAGTCACAAACCTGGGAGCCCTGCTTTGCAGTTCTCCCGGGCCGCGCGGCGGGGAAGCAGCTTGGCTAGCGGAGGAAAAGGCGAGCTCGGAGGAGGGTGCGCGCAGCGAGGCCAGCTGAGTTTGGGGGGAAGGCAGCGGGGGCGGGGGGAGGGGCGAAGAGTTGGGCACCGAAATAACAGCGGGGGCTGAGAGAGTTGGGGAAGAGGGGGGTCCAGGAGGGTGACCCCATTTCAGGAGCGTAGGGAAAAGCCGCAAGGGCGCGCAGGAAACGGGCGCGAAAGAAAGAAGTGAGTGATTGCGGAGGAGGAAGTCGTTCCTGGAAGAGGAGGGGCAAGGGGAAGCGAGAATGGAGTGTTTGCACTTTCAGGAGGGAAGGGCCCGAGAGCCTCTCCCGCCCAGGGCTCCCGCGGCCGAAGCTCGGGGAGGGGGCGCCCAGGCTGACGGAGGGGGCGGCGCGGTCCCCGAGGTCCCCGAGGTCCCCGGCTATCCCGGTGCCGGCGGCCCTACCTGAACCGCTCCTGACCCGCCGTGTCCCAGAGCTGCAGCTTGATCCTCTTGCCGGGTTCGATCTCCAGCAGGCGGGAGAAGAAGTCCACGCCGACGGTGGGGTCGCAGGCTGGGGAGCGCAGCCCGGGAAAGCGGCCCTGGGTGAAGCGGTGCAGGAGGCACGACTTGCCCACGGTGGAATCCCCGATCACGATGAGGCGGAACTGGTAGATCCATATGGTCTCCATCGCTCACGTGCCCCGCCGGCTCCGAGGGCCGCCCCACCCTCCCAGCAGCCCCGGGCGAGTTCGGCCGCGGGAACTGTCCCTTCAGCACCGCTCGGGCGCGGGCCCGCTGGCTTCCAGCACATTCCTGCGGCTGCGACCGCCGCCTGGTCCCCGCCCTCTCGGGAGGGAGAGGCGGGGCCGGGCGGGCCTCGGCCAGGGGGCGGGGCCGGGCCGCGGCGCTGGGGCCGGGGAAACACGCCAGCCGCACGCGGGCTCCCGCCCAGACTTCCGTAAATCACTATCCGGCAAAGCTCATTGGGCGCCGCTGGGAAGGTGGGCGTGGCGAGAGTACGTGACAGAAGCAACAACCAGTGAAAATGAAGCAAGGTCCTAACTCCAGGACCGTCGGTCAATGAAAAGTAAGAATCATTTTCTTGCGAGCGTCGGGCGGGCGTGTCGGATTCCGGCCGTGATTTTGGAAGTTAGTGCTGGTGGTTCCTCTTTAATAAGGTTTGCCCGGCTCTGGGGCCTCCGCTATTTTCCAGATTCCTGAAGATTCTCGTTGCGGCGTCCTGCTCTCTAGTCCTGCTGAGCGTCACCTGCAAGGCGTTCTGATGTGAAGGAGTTTGAGAGCGCAATCCAAATAAATTTCCAGAGAGAGCTAAGGATGCTTCTGTAAGGGCTTGTTCCATTGCTCTTACCAGCATCGTTTCCTCACTGCTTTCCGTACACAGACGAGTAAGAAAAATGCCAAGTATCATCTCCATACTCTCGGGGCTCTCCAGCCCGGGAAAGAAGAGGAGGGGGGGGGGGGGAAAGTATTGAGATGCTTAAAAACAAACAAACAAAAAACCAAAAAAACAACAAAAACACACAACTCATTCTTCTCGGTCTCCATTCAGTAAGTCAGTAAAATCCTAATGTGGTTTCAGTTTAGCTTGTCTGGTCAAGGGGCTTCATAAACAGCACACCTGAATTCTGGTGAGATCTTAATAACTTTCTCATGCCTTTCTTAAAACTGGAAGATAGTGAATTCAACGTTTATTTTTTTTAAAGAGTTTTAAAGTATATTTTTGCCAAAATAAAATTTTCAACAATTCCACGTGTTTTTTTCGGGCCCACGTCTAAACTTGTACTATCGTTGTTATCCTCCTTTTCTGGTTTTGGGGGAAGGGGATATGTTTAACCCCCTGCCGCCTATGTGTGCGGGGATTTTTTTTTTTTTTTTTTACCATTTTCCAACAGCTGATCTCTATTCACAGCATTTATACCTCAAATCTCCCCCTTTCCAATTATTCCTACTCCTCAGCCTTTAAACATACTCCAGTACTCACGATTCTAAAACCAAGCAAAATATCTCTCTGTTATACCTCTCCTTTAGAATTTTGCTTCCTACATTATTATCCTTTTCAAACATTAGGAAAGAACGATTTATTCTCATTTCTCATCCACCGGTTAGTCTTCAGCAACCCTCTCCAGGTCTAATAAAGTCCTGAAATTGCTTTGATAAAGTTGTGGGGCCGGGGTGGGGGGAGTTTTCTGATACAGCTGTGTCCGCCTCCTTTAGTGTCCTCCCACCCCCTTTCTTGACCTCCTGGTAGCTTTTGTTTGTTATATTCTGTTGCAAAAAGCTGGGTGATTAACCCAACTGTAAGCCACAGTTCTTCTAGTCCTCCTCCAGTTAGGGATGGGCACATGAAAGAGTTGGACCAATGACAGGTAGGTAGGGCTTCTCGCGATGCTTTCGCTTTTTTGATAAGAGACTGGCACCCATACTGCCCTTCACCCTTTCTCCTCTCCTCTTTCTTTCTTCCTGGAAAGTATACCAACCACCTTGTGACCATAAAGATCAAAGCGAGATGCCAAAAATGGTGGTAAGAGAGAGAGGAAGAGCCTAAGTCCCTGACGGACTTGTTGATCTGCACTTGTTGATCTTCTTTGTGGCAAATCAATACTTGTTTAAGCTACTGGTGGTTGGATTTTCTCTAAGTACAACTTGAAAACTCTTATTTCTTGGCTTCTATAAAAAACATTCTCTCCCAGCTTCCCATTCTTTTAAAACTTCTTCAATGACTCTTCTTTCTGTGACCCATTTCTTATGTATTGATGTTCCTAAGGGATCCATATTTCCTCTCTTTACTTTGAGCTGTTTCTGGTGACTTTCTCTGCTCCACTGACTTTGGTCACTTCTTTACACGAGCCATATGACCTCTGTCCAACCTCAGCTCTGCCTTTAGACCCACATTTTTTTTTTCTTTTCTCTCTTCTCTTTCTTTCTTCTTTCATTTATTGTTCTTCTAGTATAGTTGTGGGGGGGCTCCGCCCACAAGGCCCCCTTGGCCATCACAGATGAGAATAAGTCTACCAAGACAGCATCTGCTTGGGGAGGAAAGGTGGCTGATCTCTCAAAGAAGGGCCAAGAGCCTTTTCCTCAATGGGCTTTTATTGGGTTCCATTTGCACAGGAATACAGGTAAAGCTCATCAATTATTGTCAGGCAGTAAGGATCAAACAATAGATAACATACAAAGAACTACCAGGCCTTATTCTGAGTCAGGGTCTGTTAGCTAAAGGGCTATAAAACTTTGGGAAGCAAACCCATTTCCAGCTCAAACACTTATCAGAAAACAGAGAGCATTCTTAGCAAAGCAGGTTTCACAGGATTTTACACATTCTTTCTTAGGCCTGATCACCCGAGGGAACCACCCATTCCTGCCCTGGGCTGCACTGCCCTCTGTCATTGTTTCAGGCTTAAGTCAGGCAGGGAAAGTAACGCAGCCAGGAGATTAGCAGACTTTTTGCAGGCAGAATGAGGACTCAGGCTATGTCAAAGCCGAGGAGTGAGGGTCCATTACCCCCCGTTTCTACAGCTCCCCAAATATTTCCCTGAGGGCCCCTTCATGACCATGCCTGTCTTAGGTCTTCCCTTCCATGAGGAATCTTACCTGTCATTTGCTAGCCAGTCATGCACTGGGGGCCAGGCAGGGAGAAGTAAAGCGCCCAGAGGCGGTTCTCCTGCCAGGGAGATAAGCTTTGTCTCCTTAGTGGCTGAAGGTCCCACGGCCTCTCACTTGACCTTAGCCTTGGGGGTCACAGCTTTTGAAACCAGGAAGGGTGGTTCCCAACACTTTTGGATTGGTGTTTCAGGGCTCTTACGATATAATCCCAGCACTGGAATTGCTGAGTCAAAAGGCAGGTCCATTTTTAGTTTTCTGAGGAAATTCTGTACTGCTTTCCACAGTGGTTGTACCAGTCTGCATTCCCACCAACAGTGCACTAGGGTCCCCTTTTCTCCACAACCTCTCCACCACTTGTTGTTTGTTGCTTTGTTTATGATGGCCATTGTGACTGCTGTGAAGTGGTATCTCATTGTGGTTTTAATTTGCACCTCTCTGATAGCGATATTGAGCATCTTTTCATGTGTCTCTGGATCCTCTCTATGTCCCTCTTGGAGAAGTGTCTGTTCAGATCTTTTGCCCACTTTTTAATTGGGTTGTTTGTCTTCTTATCATGGATTCCTGTGAGTTCTTTATGTATTTTGGAGATTAAACCCTTGTCTGAAGTATCATTGGCAAATATGTTTTCCCATACAGTTGGTTCCCTTTTAATTTTAAAGCTATTTTCTTTAGCTGTACAGAAGCTTTTATTTTGATGAGATCCCATTTGTTTATTCTTTACTTTATGTCCCTTGCTATAGGTGATATATCAGTGAAAATGTTGCTGCATGGACTATCTGAGATTTTTCTGCCTATGTTCTCCTCTAGGACTTTTATGGTGTCATGACTTATATTTAATCCTTTTATCCACCTTGAATTTATTTTTGTGTATGATATGAGTTAGTGATTGAGTTTCATTTTCTTTAATATATTTTATTGATGATGCTATTACAGTTGTCCCATTCCCCCTGCTTTATTCCCCTCCACCCTGCACACCCCATCCCATCAACATCCCCCCACTTTAGTTCATGTCCCTGGGTCTACATGTAAGTTCTTTGGCTTCTACTTTTCCTATACTATTCTTACCCTCCCCCTGTCTATTTTCTACCTACCATCCATGCTACTTATTCTCTGTATTTTCCCGCTCTCTCCCCCTCCCACTCCCCTATTGATAAAGCTCCATGTGATCTCCATTTCTGTGGTTCTGTTCCTGTTCTACTTGTTTGCTTAGTTAGTTTTTGTTTTGTTTTTGGTGTAGTTGTTAATAACTGTGAGTTTGCTGTCTTTTTACTGTTCATATTTTTTATCTTCTTCTTCTTAGATAAATCCCTTTAACATTTCATATAATAAGGGCTTGGTGATGATGAACTCCTTTAACTTGACCTTATCTGGGAAGCAATTTATCTGCCCTTCCATTCTAAATGATAGCTTTGCTGGATAGAGCAATCTTGGATGTAGGTCCTTGACTTTCATGACTTGGAATACTTCTTTCCAGCCCCTTCTTGCCTGGAAGGTCTCTTTTGAGAAATCAGCTGACAGTCTGATGGGAACTCCTTTGTAGGTGACTCTGCCTTTATCCCTTGCTGTTTCTAGAATTCTCTCCTTCATTTTAATCTTGGCTAATGTAATTATGATGTGCCTTGGTGTGTTCCTCCTTGGGTCCAACTTCTTTGGGACTCTCTGAGCTTCCTGGACTTCCTGGAAGTCTATTTCCTTTGGCAGATTGGGGAAGTTCTCCTTCATTATGTTTTTCAAATAAGTTTTCAATTTCTTGCTCTTCCTCTTCCCCTCTGGTACCCGTATGATTCGAATGTTGGAACATTTAAAGATGTCATGGAGGTTCCTAAGCCTCTTCTCATTTTTTTGAATTCTTGTTTCTTCCTTCTTTTCTGGTTGAATGTTTCCTTCTTCCTTCTGGTCCACTCCATTGATCTGAGTCCCAGTTTCCTTCTCCTCACTGTTGGTTCCTGTACATTTTCCTTTATTTCACTTAGCATAGCCTTCATTTTTTCATCTAGTTTGCAACCAAATTCAACCAATTCTGTGAGCATCCTGATTACCAGTGTTTTGAACTGTGCATCTGATAGGTTGACTGTCTCTTCGTCACTTAGTTGTATTTTTTCTGGAGCTTTTATCTGTTCTTTCATTTGGGCCATTTTTTTTTCCCCTGGCACTCCTGTTACATATTAGAGGCAGAGCCTTAGGTGATGACCACAGCGGGGCAACCCAGTCTCTGTGTTGTAACACTATATGTGGTGCAGGAGTCCAAGAGGGAACAATGGCACTTGCTCCACTCTCTGCCGGATTTCAGTCACTTCCCCGGCCACCACAAGCAAAGTGGGCCCTTCTGGTGCTGATTCCTGGTGGGTGGGCTTGTGTTCCTTCTAGGACCTTGTGTTCCTTCTAGGACCTTGTGTTCATTCATGTAGGTCTCTCCAACAAGCTCTCCTGTGAGGCTGGGAGTTTCTCCTGCTGTTGCCTCAAGCCCCACAGGTATTTTCAGTGAGTAGTCTGAGGCTGTATTTCCCTGAGTTGGAGCTCTGGGCTGTGCTGTCTCGCTCCCCAATAGTTTCTCCCAGCGTATCTACACACGAATGTGGGATTGCTGGCTCCACAATCCACCTTGAGTGCCCTGGTCCACTAGCTGCCACCTTGCCACAAGTCCTCTCTGCCTTGGCTGCCCATTTCCACCACTCCTACTTGTCTGGATGAATGTTTCTTCTTTAACTCCTTGGTTGTCAGACTCCCATACAATTCAATTTTCCGTCAGTTCTGGGTATTTTTTGTTTTTAAATTGTTGTTGTACTTCTTTTGGTTGTGCAAGGAGGCACAGTGTGTCTACCTACACCTCCATCTTGGCCAAAGTCCCTTGAGTTTCATTTTTTTGCATGTAGCTGTCCAGCTCCCCAACACCATTTCTTTAAGAGGCTATTTTTACTCCATTTTATGCTTCTTCCTCCTTTATCAAATATTAATTGACTGTAGATACTTGGGTTTATTTCTGGACTCTGTCTGTTCCATTGATCTATGTGTCTGTTCTTATGCTAGTACTAGGCTGTTTTGTTTACAGTGGCCTTGTAATACCGTTTGATATCAGGTATTGTGACCCCTCCTACTTTGTTCTTCTTTCTCACAATTGCTGCAGCTATTCAGGGTCATTTATGGTTCCATATAAATTTTTGAAGTGTTTGTTCTATATCTGTGAAATATGCCATTGGTACTTTAATAGGTATTGCATTGAATCTGTAAATTGCTTTGGGTAGTATGGACATTTTTACAATGTTAATTCTTCTGATCCATGAACACAGTATACCTTTCCATGTGTTTGTGTCTTCCTTGATTTCTTTCTTCAGTGTTGTGTAGTTTTCTGTGTACAGGTCTTTTACCTCCTTTGTTAGGTTTATTCCTAGGTATTTTATTTTTCTTTTTGCTCTATCAAATGGGGTTTTTTTCTTGATTTCTGCTTCTGCTGTTTCATTGTTGGTATACAGAAATGCCTTTGATTTCTGGGTATTGACTTTGTATCCTGCTGTTTGGCCAAATTCATTTATTAGGTCGAGCAGCTTTTTGGCTGAGTCTATAGGATTTTCTATGTACCTTATCATGTCATCTGCAAACAATGATAGTTTTATTTCCTCCTTACCATTTGGATGCCTTTTATTTCCTTTTCTTGTCTAATCACTGTGGCTAAGACTTCCAATACTATGTTGAATAGAAGTGGTGAAAGTGGACAACCTTGTCTTGTTCCTGATCTTAGTGGAAAAGATTTTAGTTTTTGCCCATTGAGTATGATGTTGGCTGTGGGTCTCTCATATATGGCCTTTATTATGTTGAAGAATGCTCCCTCTATTCCCACTTTGCTGAGTGTTTTTATCATAAATCGGTGCTGTACCTTATCAAATGCTTTTTCCCCGTATATTGATATGATCATGTGATTTTTGTCTTTGCTTTTGTTTATGTGATGTATTACATTTACTGATTTGTGAATGTTGAACCATCTTTGCATCCCTGGGATGAATCCCACTTGGTCATGGTGTATGATCTTTTTAATGTATTGTTGGATGCAGTTTGCCAATATTTTGTTGAGAATTTTAGTGTCTATGTTCATCAGCAATATGGGCCTGAAGTTTTCTTTCTTTGTTATGTCTTTATCTGGTTTGGGGATTAGGATGATGCTGGCTTCATAAAAAGAGTTTGGGAGTGTTCCATCATTTTGGATTTTTTGGAATAGTTTGTGAAGGATAGTGGTTAGCTCTTCCTTAAATGTTTTCTCCTGTAGAATTCTCCTGTGAAACCATCCAGTGCAGGGCTTTTGTGGGAGGGGAGTTTTTTTATTTCTGCTTCAATTTTGTCACCTATTATCAGTCCATTCAGGCTTTCTGATTCTTCTTCATTCAATTTGGGAAAATTATATTTTTCAAGAAATCTGTGCATTTCACCCAGGTTTTCACATTTCTTGGCATATAGTTCTTGGCAGTAATTTCTTGCAATCCTTTGTATTTCTGTGGTATCAGTTGTAATGTCTCGTCTTTCATTTCTGATTGTGTTTATTTGGGTCTTCTCTCTTTTTTTCTTAATGAGTCTCCTTAAAGGCTTGTCGATTTTGTTTATCTTTTCAAAGAATCAGCTCCTGGATTTATTGATCCTTAGAATTGTGCTTTTAGTCTCTGTGTCATTTAATTCTGCTCTGATCTTGGTTATTTCTTTTCTTCTACTTGCTCTAGGCTGTGTTTGTTGTTGTACCTCCAGTTCTTGTAGGTGTAGGGTTAGGTTGTGTTTTTGAAATGTTTCTATTTTTAGGTAGGCCTGTATCACTATGAACTTCCTTCTCAGGACTGCTTTTCCTGTGTCCCATAAATTTTGGATTGTTGTGAGTTCATTTTCATTTGTTTCCAGAAACTTTTTGATTTCTTCCTTGATCTCATTCTTAACCCATTCATTGTTTAATAGCATGCTATTCAATCTCCATGATTTTGAGGATTTTGGGTTTTTCCCCTTGGGGTTGGTTTCTAGTTTCAGTCCCTTGTGGTCAGAGAAAATGCTTCGTATGATTTCAATTTTCTTGAATTTGTTGAGGCTTCTTTTGTGTCCTATCATGTGGTCTATCTTTGAGAATGTTCCATGTGCATTTGAAAAGAATGTGTATTTAGTTTCTTTGGGATGAAGGGCTCTCTATATATCAGTTAAGTCCATTTTATCTAGAGTATTGTTCAATGGCACAGTATCTTTGTTGATATTTTGTTTGGAAGATCTGTCCATTTTTGACAGTGGGGTGTTAAAATCCCCTACTATAACTGTGTTGCTGTCAATATCTTCCTTGAAGTCCTCCAAGATTTTCCTTGTATATTTGGGTGCTCCTATGTTGGGTGCATATATTTTTATAATGTTTATGTCTTCTTGGTGGATTCTTTCCTTGAGTATCATGAAGTGACCTTCTGCAGACCCACATTTTCAACTACTTCTCTTCTTAGATGTTGGATACACATTTCAGACTCAACACCTCTGCCTTGGTTAGGGTTCTTTGAAACAAACTCCAGTTGGGGGGATTTAAAAAGATGAATGAACTTATCATAAAGATACACAGGTATTTCCATGGACCTCACAGGAAGGAATGTAACTGGTATTAGGAAGGAATTGGAACCAGAAAAGGGAAAGCTGTAAGGAACCCAAGCATCATGTGTCTTTGTCTCAAACATCTGCTTAATTCTTCTCTCCCTGCAAACCATTTTTCCTTGCTGCTTAGTTTATATGGAAGACAGAATTTTCTGCAGTTTTCATGTTAAATATGTAGATACGTATGGAGACTGACTTTGGCTTCTCTGTGGAGACAGTCTAGTTGCCCCAGTTTGAAACAGGGGTTCGTGGAACAGGAAGATGCAGCTGGCCAGTCCTTGGATGGTGTATATGGAGTATTAGCAGCCCTAAAGAAAAGGTAGGTTAACACCTTCCTTTCCTTTGTGTCAAAAATATATTCTCACCCTGACTGTTGTGGCTCAGTGAGTTGGGCATCATCCCACAAACCCAAAGGTCACCAGTTTGATTCCTGGTCAGGGCACATGCCTGGATTGCAGGCCAGGTCCCTGGTTGAGGGTGTGCTGGAGATAACTGATTGATGTTTCTCTCTCGTGTTGATGTTTCTCTCTGTCTCCTTTTCTATCCCTTCCCCTCCCTATTACAAGTAATCTAGAGATGATTTAAAGAACACAGGAGGATATATGTGGGTTACATACAAAAATGACACCATTTTATATAAGGACTTGAGCATCCTTTTTTAAAAAAAATATGTTATTTCTTTATTTTTAGAGAGTGGGGAAGGGGAGGAGAAAGAGAGGGAGCGAAATGTCAATGTGTGGTTGCCTCTCACATGGCCCCCACTGGGGGCCTGGCCCACAACCCAGGCATGTGCCCTGACTGGGAATCGAACCTGCAACCCTTTGGTTCACAGCCCACACTCAATCCACTGAGCTACACCAGCCAGGGCAGACTTGAGCATCCTTGAATTTTGGTATCGAGGGGCTCTGGAACCCATCCCTTGCAGATACCTTGGGACAACTGTAACAGAAACTTACCGTATCGCAGTTTGGGAGGCTGGAAGTCCAAAATCAAGTTGTCGGCAGGGTGGGTTCCTTCTGAGGGCTCTGAGAATGTTCCATGCCTCTTCCCTCGCCTCTGGTGGTTTGTTGGCAATCCTTGGCATTCCTTGGAGTGTAGATGTATCACTCCAGTCTTTCGCCTTCACATAGTCTTCCCTCTGTGCATGTCTGTGTCAGCGTCCAAATTTTCTCTTTTTTTTGTAAGGACACAAGTCATATTGGATTAGGACCCACCCTGATGACTTCATCTTAACTTGATTATCTTTCTGCAAAAAATATCTCCAAATAAGGCACATTCTGAGGTACCGGAGGTAGGACATCATCATATCTTTTTTTGGAGGATACAATTCAACCCATAATACCTTGCCATTTAGTACCTACATTGTTGCCAGAATTAATTTATTAAACACCTTTGATGAGTCGTTCACCCTGGGATAAATTCTAAATACCTAGTCATGTTACATACGACCAATCATAATGTGGTAACTGTGATCTAAGCAGTGATTCCTCTACATGGTGTGCTATTCATGTTTTACTTTTTTTCCCTCCCAAAGCAGTAGTCTCCTCTCTTTATACCCCTTTATCTGGTCAGCAAGTTTCTATTCATCTTTCCAGGCACAGAACAAATTTGGGGGCTTTTTATAAATCACCTACTCTGAGTTTCTGTTTCTTCATTTAGACCATAAAAAGGTTGTTGAGCTACATCCATGTTTTTGAAACTGGGGGTAATAAAATCAATTTGGTGCGTAACTACCAAGCTTTAAAGCAAAATAAAACACCAGAGGATGTCATACGTCATAGGAATGTTTGTTTCATAAAACTTGTGTTTTGGTGACATATGCGTAAGTGTGAGTGTGAGTGTGTGTGTGCTCATTCATGCATGTGCTCTGAGTCAAGGTGTAAATCTTACGGATGAAAGTAAAAAGTTTCCAAAGCCAGTGAGCTCGATGACCTCTAATGTACCCTCTGGCTTTGGGAGTCTCTTAAAACACTCAGAAATTGCCCATGTGCTCTTCGTGTTTACTGTACTGAACACTCAGAAGCGCTTTACATACGCCGTATGGGTGTTAGGACACACACATGAGAGGACAGCAAAAGGAATCCGCTCCTGTGTTAGTCTTCATCCGCTTAGTAAATGAAAGTACCATTCTTTTAAAAAAATTTTACTTATTCTTTTTAGACAGAGGGGAAGGGTAGGAGAAAGAGAGGGAGAGAAACATCGGTTGCCTCTCACACATCCCCGACTAGGGACCTGGCCCGCAACCCAGGCATGCGCCCTGACTGGGAATCGAACCAGCAACCCTTTATTTCGCAGACTGGTGCTCAATCCACTGAGCCACACCAGCCAGGGCTGAAAGTACCATTCTTTTAGACTTTGTATGAAAGGAAAAAATTTCTCGGTATGGAGAGCAGAGACAGGGATTTATCAGTTATAATTTTGCATTTATAAACTGAGGGTTTCCTAATTTTGGCTACCAGAGATCAACTAGATAACAAATTAAATTTGATGTGAAAATTGGATATTTTTCTAGTGGTTCCACCAGGGAGTCATGAGATGAACTATTGTGGGGTCCGTATGACATGATTAAGATCCTCAGTACCCTAAATATCCTGACCCTCACAATCAGAGACAGATTAAACTAGAACCAAACTTCCGATGTCAGCTGCTTAACTAGCTTCCTTCACTGTTGTTCAACTCCCTAATGGGACTGTTGGGGAAAACGGAGTTTTTGGATATGAATAGTGCGGATGGAAATAATGGCGTAAAAGTACAAGTCAGCTTGGAATGTATGTTCATGCCGCTATCAATACTCTAAAAAAAATTGTAATCCCAGTCTTTGCCATTGTTTTCCTGAGGAGGACAGACCATCCAAGTGAATTAGAAGTCATCTTATGCTTTAAAAATGTAATAATAACGTTTTAACTTGTGTAGGCACTGTTTTAATTTCATTATATTTGCAGTGAGGGGCGTCTGATGGTGCAATTTCCTCTAGATACTCCTCTGTACTTGAAAAGGTAAGACTTTACAGCCACTGCATTAGGGAAGGCCTTTGTCACCTCTCCGCCGGGCCAACGTTCCGTTCTACCCCCCGCCTCTGATACACTGAACGCCTGTACACAGTCAAGAGTTTAAATGATCTACACAAATATGGGGAAGGAGAAAATACACTGAACGAAGAAGCGTTTAAACTTACAACGGCCGGGAAAAATGCCCTGAATAACCACATTAGGTCATTGATTGGAAGAGAGACGGAGAATAAAGACCACATTGAGAACAAGAGAGGAGAGGGATAGGAATATCCAGGGAAAAGGGGAAGGGTTAGAGCAACAAGTATGAAAGACACATGGACAAAAGCTGGGGTCGGGGGTGGAAATGGGAGGGAGCTGGGGAGGGCCGGGGTGGAGGGAAGGGATGGGAGTAGAAAACAGAAAACTGTTTAAGAACAACAATTAAAATAAAAAAAATAAAAATTAAAAAAAAAAAAAAGACCACATTGAGTTGTAGGAGAGTAAAGTTGCCGCTCGTTTGCATGCCTGCTCAAAAACACGCCAACGAATTATGCGCATTCATTCAAGCACCGTGCGCCTGCGAATCTCAGGACTCTTACGAGAACCAGCCACAGGTGGTAAACAGAACCTCTGCTGCACGCGTAGCTGCGTTTTTTCACGTCATCTCTCTGGAGTGCCCTTTTGGATTCCTGACGTCAGCCAGTTGTACTCTTGTTACTTGTGCCTGTTTGTTTGCCTCTAGTGCTTCAGGACTTACTCGGGTTGACCAAATTCCGGCCCACTCTGCTTTGTAGACGTATTTTTAAATCTGTCTCTTTGTTGCCTTCCCCAACACTGTTTGCTCTCATTTTGCACCTTATTCCTCGCTAGAGTTGCTAGGGGGTTGGCCAACAACGTTTGTTTAGTTGTTTGTTTTTTTTTTTTTTTCCATAGGATGGTTCTAGTAGCACTTAGTTGTCTTTAACGTCATTTGAAACAATTTCATTAGATTGTATTGCGACAGCTGTGCATTTAAAAAAAAAACTTACCAGAATTAGTGAATTTTTGTGCAGCTATTTTAATATTGTGTAGAGGAAAAGTCAACTAGGACAAAGTGACCCAGAAGAGGGACCGGGAACTGGGAAAGAGTTTTGTTTAGGTTACTTAGAAACCGCCAAACCATCAGGTTTCGGTTAGGTGGTCATAATTTCTGCTTTGGCTTCAGATAAGGACGCCTCAAGGCTAGAGTTATTTTCGCATCAGCTTCTGTACCTCCTGCTTTTGCCACGTAGGATAGGGCATCCAGAGAGCAATAAAAGCCCTGCTCAACCAAGGTTCGGGGCCCAGAATTTGGAGACTGCCTCCTCTGGGTCCGCGCCTGTAATAAAGCCTCACTCCGTAACCCCGAATCGCGCCAGAGTCATTATTTCCCGAATTATTTTCCGTAACAATTGAAGATGGAGGAAAATACACAACATTTTGGGTGTACTATGCATTATTATTTCAAGAAAGGTAAAAACACAACTGAAATGCAAAAAAAAAGCTTTGTGCAGTGTGTGGAGAAGGTGCTGTGACTGACCAAACATGTCAAAAGTGGTTTGCAAAGTTTCTTGATATTGTTGACGTTTTGGCCAAGTAGGTCTTTGCTGTGGGGCCGTCTTATGCATTGAAAGATGTTCAGCAGCACCCCTGGCCTCTCCCCATTAGAAGCCAATAGCGGGAGATAGTTGACATGCTCAAAAGATCCAAATCAATAAAGTTATTAGTGAAACTGAAATATGTGTCTCTTATTTTATGAAAAAAACTAAACAGACTTTTCGGCCAGCCCAATGCAAGCTCAATTCCTCTTTTCTTGCCCACCTCCAAAATACCCATCATTTCACTTGAAGAATCTTTCTAACATACACGATAACCCAATCACGTTATGCCTGGCTTAAACTATGTTAAATTCCCCTGTCGGTACGCACACATACTGCTTAAAGGATACAATGTAAATTAATTAGGATGCCATAAAAGACGTTCTTTTGTCACCACTGGACTTTCTTTCCTTCTCCTACTTCTACTTGCCCTTAGGTTTTTATACTATCCATGGCTCCTGAAATGTCGTGGTCTGTCTCAACACCATACACTTTGAATGGCTGAGGATTAGATTAGGCTGTGAGTGAAGGAAGAAAGAAAAATAATAAAATGATGATGGTTTAAGCAAGGTGAAAGTTTATTTCCCTTTCATGTAAAAGAGGTCTGAGGAGGTGCCCAGGACTAATAAAGCAGCTTTTCAGAGGCAGGGACCCAGGATTTGTCTGTGCTACTTGGCCACGCTCTCCACGCGGCTTTTACCTCCAAAGTGGCTGCGTGAGCACCAGCCCTCATATCCACATTCCAGTAAGCCAGAGGAGGGAAGGATGCAGTGTGCACCCGCTGGTGAGGGATTCCTAGTGAGTGCCAGAATTGTAGTGAAAACTACTAATAAAGGAAATAGCTCTTTTAGTTGGATTTGAAATTTTGAGGCTGAATGCACCCTCCTTGCCATCACCAAGACTGAGCCAGCCTAAGCGTGGAGCCCACCTGGAGGAAGCAGAGACTCCTAAACCTAGAAAAGAGACTCAGATCTCTTGATATTGTCTGATGCCCAGCATCAAACTATAGCCAAAGCAAGACGTACCCTTGCATTTTTTAATTACAGGCATAGCTTGTGCTATTGAGCTTCCCTTTATTGTGCTTAGCAGACATTGTATTTTTACAGATTGAAGGTTTGTGGCAACCTTGCATCAAGCAAGCCTATGGGTGCCATCATCCCCGAAAACATTTGCTTGCTTTGTGCGCGTGTGTGTCACGTTTTGGTAATTCTTGCACTATTTCAAACTTCTCATTGTTCCCGTACTTGTTATTGTGATCGGTGATGTTATCATTGTAATGGTTTTGGGGCAGGCACCACAAACAACGGGCATGTAAGATGGTGAACATCATCAATAAATGTTGTGTGTGTTTGGACCACCCTCCCCTCTCTGCCTCTCCTCAGGCCTCCCTATTCCCTGAGACACAACAATATTGAAATTAGGCCAGTTAATGACCCTACAATGGCATCTAGATGTTCAGACTTCATTGTTGTCTCATTTTAAGAAATTGCCGCAGCCGCCCTAACCTTCACCAACCATCACCCTCCTCAACAGCCATCCACACGGAGGCAAGACTTCACCGGCCAAAAGATGGCAGCTTGCTAAAGACTCTGGTTAGCATTTTTAGCAATAAAGTGTTCTTAAATAAGGTAGCTACCTTGTTTTCTGAGACAGGCTATTGCATACTTAATGGACTATGGTGTAAGCATAACTTTTGTATGTACTGGAAAACCAAAAATCTCACAGGACTTGTTTTATGATAACATCGGCTTCGTTACAGTATTTGTTTTGTTGCAGTGGTCTGGAATCAGACCAGCAATATCTCTGAGGTTGTGGTTATAAATTTTGGCCATGGTACCTAAGGTGGATAAGAAAGAAAGTAACGACAAAAAAAAAAAACCCCAACAAACGTTGATAGGTCACGTGGTGCTGGCGGTCTTGGCGGTATCAGTGGATAGGTGCTCTGCGCGAGGCGGAGAGTGTGACAGCGTGTCACTGGAGAAAAGGGGCTGGGTGGACGGCAGAGAGGTTGACATGTTAGATTTGTCGTTGTGGAAGTGGTACAGTTTCTGGTGATGACGCCTAGAACATGACTCTGGAAAGGGGTTATACCTCAGGTAGTGCAGATAAAAAATGTCCGTGGAGATGAGGAGGTCAGGCAAGTGAAAGGCCAGTGAATTTGATTATTTCACATAAAAGCTCCTTGGTGTAGGCCAATGGCATCAATATCGGAGCTCAATTCAGCAAGAACAGCTGATGAGAGGCTGAGGTCCAGCTCCCTTCTGCTTTGGTCTTTCCTGATAATAGATCTGAGCGTAAATTAGAAGAATATGTCATTCAGCCAATCTTCCGTAAAATATTATTTGCCTCATTTGGACACGTATTATGAATTTAACGTTATCCTCATTGCCAGGCACCTGGAGTGCAGTTAAAGGTGAAGCCATAAAACTTCGTAGTCAGCTGGGCTGGAAATAGAACTAAGTCTTTTGAAGGCAGAAAAGCCTTGGAAAGGCTTGGGGTGGGCCAAGAGACCACCTTTGGGTGGGGGCTGGGTTTTCCTCGGGAACTAGTTTGTTCAATATAGCAGAGCAGGACTGTAATAACTTAACCTGGAAAACTTTCAAATTGGATGAAACGGATATCCATCTCAACTAACCAAGGTGGAAATACGTGTCGGTAACTGAATGAGTTAACTTGTATATGTTTATGGTACAAGTTAAACAGTGGCATCTGTCTTTGAAGGGCAAGAATTTACTTTTAGAGCAGTTGACTTTCCAGAAGTATTTCTTGTCTGAAAATAGAGAGGAGATCAGTTATGCTGAAATACTAAATTACTAAATGCTAAAGAAACGGAAAGTAATTTACATTTGAGATACAGGCTGGTATTTTGTTTTGTTTTGTTTTATGGCTGGGGGCCTGTAATCTACTCATCCAAGAGCAGTATCATTAAGGAGCAAAGTTAAACAGAGAGGGACCAGTTTGTCTTTACGTCACTGGAAATTGTTACCTGATTTATTAAAAGACCACTCTACCTATGAAGAGGCTATTCGCAGATGAAGAAATAACAGTGGCCATTAAGCTCTGAAAAAAATGCTTAACCTTACCAGCAATCAAAAAGATGTAAATTAAATCAATGATATGCTGTTTTTACCTATCAAATTGACAGTTTTGCTGAGGGTGACTAACTTGATGATCGATCACTCTAGTTTTTCCTTACCTCACTTTTCCCATCACTGGAAATTAAATGAATCAACCGTCAGGGTGTATGAATCATCACAATGCGTTTCAAGATTGTTAAGAAAGCAATTTTGTGGGAATTTCTGAACCGTGAGAGTAGACACAAATTTTCCTCTAGTAACCTAAAACATGTAGAAAATTTTGCTTCACAAATGTGTTCCAAAATCAATATTATTGAGGAAGAGGAAAGAGAATTGGTTCTCTTCCAATTCGAAGCCTTCTCAGATGCCAATGATTTCTGATTGGAAATCTACCAGCGGGTGTTCAGGACCTATTCACCTCATCAGAGCTAAATGCTTGGGCTCCGATGACTCCTTAAGCAATGATTTACTACACTTGCTACAAGCAGCATTTCATTAGGAATAGGCAACCGGAATATAGTCTGCATTCTTCAATAATGCATTCATGGAGTTACTGCAAAAGAGGACCCATTTATTTTTATTAAAAATATAGAGACCTAGCATATTATAAAGCAGTCACTATTATGGTCCTCTGTAGCGTTAAATATATTGAACTGCGTTTTCCTAACGTCCCGAAGATCTCAAAATGAAGAAGAAAAAAGCTCATGTTTCCCCCCAAACCACCTTCCTCACATATATTCGAATGAGAGGGGCTGAACAATCGTTCTTTGAAATCTTTTGTGGTCATCTTTTTCGCCTCATCCTTGGAGGCTTTCAGGGACCGTCAACAGGATGTTCAGCATGGCTGGTTGCCGTACTGTTCCCTGATCACATCACCCCCTGCACATTTGCACCCCATTTCCTCCTATACACTGTCCCTCACCCCCAAACATGCGGTTTTTAGATCTGGAAGAGACCTTAAAAATTATCTAGTGTAGTGAAAGCCCATCATTTAAATTCAAATTTTTGCCAAAATGTAACAAGATGTGATGCCAGTTTTGACAGCATCTCCTGTACAACAGAGACCATATTCCAAAGTAAGTCTTCAGACCAAGGCTGAAAAATTTCAAAGGCAATAGCCCCAAACTGGTCATTTCACTCATAAACCCCTTCCTACACAGAGAATATTTTAGAAAATCAGCTATAAAGAGAATATAAAAAGTTACAGGTTGTTAATGAGAGTTCCAGAGTTCTAGAGAGAGGAGAGGAGAGTTCTAGAGAGAGCTGGTAGCTCTCCGTGTGTGTTCCTAGTCCCCTCACCAGGGATGCCTACCCCTGCTCCCACGTGCGGGTGAAGGGCCTCAGCAGGACCACTTACCGAGCTCAACCCTTACCCCCCGCAGTGTGGGGATACTGAGCATCCCCTGAGAAATCTGGAGTGAGAGCCTTGTTGGCTCTCTGTTCCAATGCAAGAGCAAAGGAGAGGTTGGGACTAACCTGCATTTCTCCCCTTGATTTGGGCAAAAGATGAGGAAGGGTTTTCTGTAAACAGGAAGGAAATGTTTTGCCATATCACCACAGCAGGGCCAGTTAGGTGTGAATTTTATCTGCTTTCCCTTTCTTCTTCCCTTTCCATGCCCTCACACCCTGGAGGAGCCAAAACCCAGGATGGGCAAGATGCGGGAGGAGAAGGAGCATCACCAGGTGGCGTAGGGGCCTCCCTCCTCTTCCCTGATGGCAGCCTTCTCACACAGAGCAGGTGTGTGTGGGTGAGGGGGCGGGGAGCCGGGGAGAAGCCACAACTGAATCATGGAACCGGAGATTTTTATGTTTGAATTAGTGTGTGTTGTGTGGCTACAAGGGCGGCCTGAAAAGTTCATGGCTTCAGTTTTTACCTCGAGGTGGACAACAGAGTGTATTTAAAGGAACCCAGAGAGTCAAAAAATAACCTGACACTCTCCGTGCTTATGTTTTTTTTGTGCACATCACACCGTACTATGTGTCATGAGGCATGTTGGCTATTCATTCCATCAAAGCTGTGACCACAAAAGGCCCTTCGCTGTAACACAAGTGACAAGTGGCGGAACATGCTGTTGGGTGGCACGGACTACCAGCATCCCATCGTCCAACTGCAGTGGTTCCCCGCTCCTTTCAGATGTATCCAGATCCTTCCTTGCATGCCTGTCACCTCCACTCCTTTGGGCACAAATAGGCCACGGAAAGCACTCTAGCCATTTAAAGCAGAAGGTTGTTTCATGCAGGACTTCCGTGGTGCAGATGGCTGCTGAGAGGAGCAGGCTCCGGGCTGGGCCTCCAGAGAGCACCCTCCGAACAAGGCTGGCTACCGAGTGCTGCCACTTCTGCACTGACCAGGGTGCTGGGGAATCGGGAAGCCTCGTTGCCACGAATGCCTCCAGGGGCAGGTCCTCTGGGCTTTGCCCGGAGGTCAGGAGGTCGCCACACCTCCGTCAGAGCCACGTCACAATCGCTATAGCCATGCCAGCAAACACGGGTGCCATGCATGTTATACACCCCTTCTCCACGGAACTCCGCTCTGAATTCAAGTCTTCCATGTATGCATATTCAAGGGCGTCGGGCAAGTCACAATTTTTCGCTCCCAGCCTTTGCACGACCAGAGAAACACAGTGGGGGAGGTCAGGACAGTCATTTAGGGGACCTGTCCCTGCATCTAGCATACCATAGCTCCTTATTTCTTCGCACACTTTTTCACCTGGTGGATCACATTCTCCAACGCCTTCCCCCCAGAAGATGCATTGACAGGAGTTTTTTTTGGAGAATTTTCATATCTAAAAGTGTCTTTATTTTACCTTCATATTTACTTAATTGTCTGCCTGGATGTAGTCTTTTATTTCTGTAAATAATTTCCGTAAGAATTTTGAAGGCATTTTTGCATTGTCCCCTGGATTCCAGTGTTGTGGTGGAGAAGTCAATGCCACGTTCATTCTTTTTTAAAAAAAAGATTTTATTTATTTATTTTTTGAGAGAAAGGAAAGAAGGGAGAAAGGGGAGGGGGGACATTGAAGGGTGAGAGATACATTGATTGGTTGCCTCTCGCACACCCCCATATGGGCACCTGGAGCACAACCCAGGTACGTGTCCTGACTGGGAATCGAACTGGTAACCTTTTCATTTGCAGGCTGGCCCTCGGTCCACCAAACCACAGCAGCTATGGCCATGTTCATTCTTAAATGTTTGTGTGGAGACTACCTGCTTTTCCTCTCTGGAAGCTTTTTAGATCCTTTCTTTATATCGAATTTTATAAAGTTTTACAATAATGTTATTTTTTGTTTGCTTCACTTTAGACTCTTTCATTATTGATACTCTTAATTTTCAGTTCTAGGGTTTTTGTTTTTTTTTTTTTCTTTGAGAAATTCCCTTTGTCCATTTCTTTGTTCTCATTCTGAAATGCCTGGTGTAAAAGTTTGATGTAAGAGCTTTTGGATATATCTTCTGATTGTCTTATTGTTTCCCCCCATTTTCTATCTCCACTACTTCTTAGTATATTTCCTGACTTGATCTTTCAATATTTTTGTTGCATTTTTAATTTTGCTATCCTACTTTAATTTCCAAAAGGCTTTTGTTTTGTTGTTGCTCTCTGATTATTTTTTAACAGCACACTGTTCTTGTTTCATGAATACATTATTGTAATATCTGTCTGATGATATGAATTATTATTTTTAAAGTTTCCTTTTGTTGTCTGCTTAGTTTCTATTTCCTCTGAGTTCCTTTTGTTCTCTCTGGTGGTTTGTTTTGGCCTCTGACTTTCCACACTGAGGTTTCAGTCTCCTCGGTTCTATGCAGTTACCGCTTATTCACTTTTATCTTCCAAAATTTTATGGACACCTTTTCTGCTGTTGTCTTCTCTTCTCTTCTCTTCGTCCTTGAGTATTAGACTTTTTTGTTGTTATTAAACTGTTTACTATGTCACTGAGGCTTTAGAAAAGAACAAGGATAAACATATACAAGGTCTGTCTAGAAGGTATCCAGCCATGTAATATAAAAAACAGATACATTTATTGAAGAAGATACAAGATACAAGAAACATTGTACACAGGACAATGACACCACAGTCCCCTTCAAAGCAGGCACCTTGGGACCTCACACAGGCCTCCCAGTGACCATCAGCTGCCCTGTCGTATTTTCCTGAATCTCATCAACAGTCTGCAATCTCTTCCCTTTCAAAGGTGATTTTAGTTTTAGGAAAAGTCACAGGACACCAAATCTGGGCTACAGGGGGGCTGAGTCACCTGGGTGATTTGATGTTTTGCCTAAAAACTCTGCACAAGACATGATGCATGAGGTGGTATGTTGTTGTGATGAAGCTGCCAATCACCAGTTGCCCATAGCTACAACCTCTGAATCATCTGAATAGTTTCTGCAGAGCAATGTTTAAACTTAAAGCAAAATTTGATGCAGATTTGTTGCTCTGCTTGCCCAGTTATTTTGAATGCCACAGCCACACAGCACACAGGCTCACTCAACGGCATCTACAGACTCCACTGAGTAGTACAGGGAAGTCATCCTTGTTCACGCATGTGCATTCCAGTCCACTCTCGTTGGCTGCCAGGTCACATCAATGTTGCACAAACTGTTCTCCTTATATTAACAATGGTTGGGCTTTTTCCAGACAGGCCTCACATATTCAATAATTAGGTTTTAATACGACTTTCATTTGGTGTGCAAGCAACTGAGATGCAGAGGAGTTAGGTGGTTTGCCCAAAGACCACGCGCTAGTCTGTGCAAAGCCAAACTAAAACTTAGTTCTTTTGATTTCAAGTTCAAGGCTATTTCCAAATTTTTCTTTCCCCTATCCTTCTACCTCTAGCGTGTATAACTATCTGATGTGCTTCCTGTTTATCTCATTCATTCATTCATTCATTCACTTCCCCACTCCATCTTTCATGCTGTATATTTGCAATACTAGAATAGTGCCTGGCTTGGAGTAAGCACTCAGTATTTGATTATTAAATGAATTAGCGAAAAGGTAAGAGAATTGTACCTCTGATTTCCCCTCACTTAGGATTAGGCTTTTGGAGAGGACAAACTCTTCTCTAGTTGGATGAGAGGCATTAAGACATTTTGACTTGGGGTTCTGGAAATAATATCTAAACTTCTTTACTAAAAGACAGAAAACAGGGTGAATGAGAGAATAAAATTTAAAGATATAGGTAGGTTTTTGATCAGAGAAATGCAAATTAAAGCCACAATGAGATACCATCTCACACCTGTCAGAATGGCCATCATAAACAAAGCAACAAACAACAAGTGCTGGCAAAGATGCGGAGAAAAGGGGACCCTCATGCATTGTTGGTGGGAGTGCAGACTGGGGCAGTCATTGTGGAAAACAGTATGGAGTTACCTCAAAAAATTAAAAATGGAACTGCCTTATGACCTAATTATTCCACTTCTGGAAATATATCCAAAGAAACCTGAAATGTTCATTTGAAAGAAAATATGCACCCATGTGTTCATTGCAGCATTATTTACAATAGCCAAGATTTGGAGGCAACCCAAGTGCCCATCAGTGGATGAATGGATAAAAAAAGCCATGGTACATTTTTACGATGGAATACTACTTGGCTGTAAAAAACAAGGAAATCTTACCTTTTGCTACACAGCATGGATGATCCTGGATAGTATTATGCTAAGTGAAATAAGTCCATCAGAGAAAGGTAAATACCATACACTTTCACTTACTTGTGTATTTGGAATCTAATGAATAAGATAAACTAATAAATGAAATAGAAACAGACTCACAGATAGAGAACAGACTGGCAGCTGTCAGAGAGGAGGGAGTGGGGGCTGAGTGAAAAGGATGAAGGGATTAAGAAAACAAACAAACAAACAAACAACAAAACCCTCACAGACAACAGTGTAATGATTACCAGAGGGAAAGGGAGGTGATAAATGATGGTGGAAGGAAACTTGACTTGGGTTGGTGAACGCGCAACACAATCTACATATGATGTATGATAGAACTGTATCCCTGAAACCTGTATCATTTTATTAACCAATATCACCTTCCAGTAAATTCGATAATACAAAAAAGAACTAGATATTTGTTCTTGGGTTCAAATCCCAGCTACCTTACTTAAAAATCTGCAATTGCTTCCTCCTTTTCAAAAGTCTTAAAAGGTAAGAAAGTTTGAGTTTTAAAGCCTCAGATCAGTGAATTCTTTCAAGTTTGCCTCATCATCATTCTCCCTTTTGGAATTCTATGGTGTCTATGTTTGAAGAAAGAAGGCATTTCTTCCTCATTTATTATGGATAAGTGCTAACTAACTATATTTTGTAGAACTTGTGTGAGTTTACTTCCTAAAGATTAGAAAGTCATTCTTTATTGTCTTGGTGTTTTTCCCTAAATCTTCAGACTATGATGACTATAATGATTAGCAATGCTTTTCTCTTTCTTTCTTTCTTTCTTTCTTTCTTTCTTTCTTACTTTATAAAATCATATTTTATTGATTATGCTATTACAGTTGTTCCAATTTTTCACCTTTGTCCCCTGCCACCCAGCATCCCCATTCCTTCAGGCAATTCCCACACCATTCATTGTTCATGCCTATTGGTCATGCCTATAAGTTCTTTGGCTGCTCCATTTCCTACACTGTACCTTACACCCCCATGGCTATTGTGTAACTACCATTTGTACTTCTTAATCCCCTCAACTCTTCATCTGTTGCCCCAAATCCCCCTCCAACCTGACAACCATCAAAACCCTTTTCTTATCCATGATTCTGTCTCTGTTCTTGTTTCCTTATTTAGTTCTTTCACATCCAATTGTTGATAGGTATGTATGTATTGCCATTTTGTTGTTCATAGTTTTGATCTACTTCTTTTTCTTAAATAAGCTCCTTCAACATTTCATATAATAATGGTTTGGTGATGATGAACTCTTTTAGTTTTTTCTTGTCTGGGAAGCTCTTTATCTGCTGTTCAATTCTAAATGGTAGCTTTGCTGGGTAGAGCAATCTTGGCTGTACATACCTGCTTTTATTGACGTTGAATATTTCTTGCCAGTCCCTTCTAGACTGCAAAGTTTCTCTTGATAAATCAACTGACAGTCTCATAGGAACCCCTCTGTAGGTAACCAACTGCTTTCTCTTGCTGCTTTTAAGATTCTCTGTTTTATCTTTACCTTTGGCATTTTAATTATGATGTGTCTTGGTGTGGGCCTCTTTGCATCCATCTTGTTTGGGACTCTCTGTGCTTCTTGGACTTGTATGTCTATTTCTTTCACCAAATTAGGGAAGTATGCCTTCATTATTTTTTTCAAGTAGATTTCCAATTTCTCTTTCTTTTTTTTCTCCTTCTGGCACCCCTATGATGCGACTGTTGGAAGACTTAAAGTTGTCCTAGAGGCTCCTTACACTATTTCTTTCTTTCTTTCTTTCTTTTTTTTTTGATTCTCTTTTCTTCTTGTTGTTCTGATTGTTTGTTTTTTCTTCCTTATGTTTCATGTCATTGATTTGATTCTCAGCTTCATCCACTCTACTGCTGTTTCTTTGTGAATTGTTCTTTATATTAATTGGTGTGTCCTTAGTTTCTTACTGGATCTTTTTTATGCTGCCGAGATCCTCACAAAGTTCCTTGAGCTTCCTTATAAACAATGTTTTGAACTCTGTATCTGATAGATTGCTTTGTTTAGTTCTTTTTCTGGAGTTTTGATCTGTTTTCTGCATTTGGGCCATGTTTCTTTGTCTCCTCATTTTAGCAGCCTCCCTGTGTTTGTTTCTATGTATTAGGTAGAGCAGCTTTGACTCCGTGTCTTGGTAGTGTGGCCTCATGTAGTAGGTGTCCTATAGGGTCCAGTCACACAGTCTCCCCTATCACCCAAGCTGGGTACTCGAGGTGTGCCCTTTGTGTGGGCTGAGTGCACCCTCCTCTTGTAGTTGAGCCTTGATTGCTGTTGGCAGATCAATGGGAGTTACTTACCCAGGCCATTCAGCTGCAAGGACTGGCTGTGACCACTGACCACCAATGTTTGCCCTCCATTGAGGATCAGCTGTGCAGGGGCAGGTCGGTGGTTCTCCAATGTGGTCTGTAGCTGCCTACTGGGTGCACTGGCCCTGGATTTTCCTGGGTGCTGCGGGCCAAGGTCAGCCTCCGCATGTATTTTCTGGGGCACCCTGCCTGAGCTGTAAAGTAACCTGCCATGGCTGCAACTTGTGCTGGGCGTGGAGATTCCCAGATGAAGCCAAGCTGTGACTATAATCTGGCTGCTGCTAGGGCTCAATGAAGCCAGTTGTCTCTTGTTTGATAGGATTTAGGAGCCATCCTAAGCTGATGGCATCCAAGATGAGCCATCCTTTGGAAAAGCAGCTTGGGTGGTCCATAAGTTGGGTGGTACAGAGCCTTGGTGGATCTCCAAGGTGAGTCACACAGTGTTAGCCAGGTTGATGGAGTCTCAGACATGGCACCAGCCTACTGGCTTGGGCCAGGGGGGTGGTGCTCAGCAAAGGGACAATGGTCTCTGCTCGCCCTGATGCCAGACACTTCAGTCTCTCCCTGTACACACCACTGGTGCCCTTCAAGCTGCCACCCCGGTGCTGGAGCTCAGACGGAGTGAGTCTGAGTAGGTGAGTCTGTGTGTGGGTTCCCCAAGAGGAAGTGCTTATGACTCCAGCAGCCTCCCCCACCAACTGAATCCCTGATGGTTTGCACAACCAGAAGTTGTGGGGACTTAATTTCCGGGCACTGGAACCCTGTTCTGGGGGCCTGGTGTGGGTTAGTACTCCTCAGTCCCAGGATACCCCTCCTGAATTTTCATCCACATGGGTGTGGGGTCAGCCTGTTCTGTGCCTGTACCCCTCCTAGCAGTGTGGATGGATGTGGTTTCTTCAATTCTGTAGTTGTCAGACTTCCATTCAGCTTGATTTCTGACCCTTCTGAGTGATGGTTGTTCTATATTTTAGTTGTAATTTTGATGTGGTTGTGTGAAGAGGCGAGCCATGTCTGTCTACATTGCGATCTTGACCAGAGAAATATCACTCTTGACCCCTTTTTTATCCTCTCAGTGCTGTCTCTTGACTCCTCATTTCTACTTCCTGCTCATTTCTACTTCCATAGCACCTTGTATCCAACTACATCAGGAGATCTGTGTTTAGGAGCCCAGACTGTGGAGTCAGCAAATATGTGTTTGGATGGATCACTTATTAGCTGTAACACTGGGCAATTTATGTAACCTCTCTAGACTTTAGTCTCTTGTTCTATAAAGTGGGGATAATAATTTACCCATGGTAAGCACTTAGTAATAATGATAATAATAAGGTACTATTATTATTGCATTTCTTTGTTTATTTATTTATCTTCAGTGGAAGATATGTTCATTGACTTTAGGGAGAGGAAGGGAGAGAGAGAGAGAGAGAAACATTGACTGGTTGGTTGCCTCCTGTATGTGCCCTGATTGGGAATTGAACCCACATTCTAGGTATGTGCCCTGACTGGGGATCAAACCTGCAACCTTTGGGTGCAGGGATGATACTGCAACCAACTGACCCACCTGGCCAGGGCTATTTTATTGTATTTTAATTGGTGACTTAGGTTCCTGGTTTCATCTGTTGCCCATGAGCATCTGAAGTCAGAACTTCCTTAACCAATTATTCAACAACATTAACTAATCACTTTTTATGTGCGTACATTCACTCATATACTTCCAATATTCTGTCTGGGTCTAAGTCTGCCTGCCTCCCAAATCCATACTATTTTACCAGACAGTATCCTGGCTTTAATATCAGCCTCTTTAAATCCTTCCAGTAATTTGGTGGTTCCACAAAAGTTTATTAATAGTTTCACGCTTATAATGTAATTATTTCCAAATACTATGTTATTGCTTGGTATACTGTGGAAGTGGGATCAACCCAGTCAGAGTTCAGGGACCCACACAGAATAGGTTCGAGGAATATTTATATAGTGTCAGTGAATAATTAGGATTTAAGCATATATGTGAATATGTTTGGCTTTGTCCATATGACCGTATAGTTCTAAACAAGCTATCAAATACGTGAATTAAATTGGTCAATTTATTGACAAAAGCCCCCATTAGTTAATTGACTCAGGTAGATAGCACAGGTGATTTATTTCCTATACGTAAATGTCATCATTACAGATAATTGCATCTTAGCCTTCCCAGAAGTTTTATATTCATTCTTTACCCAAATGTTTGTTTCATTCTTTACTCAAATGTTTGTTTCAAATACTAACCTTCATCTCATTTAAGTGAGGAATACACATTTGATTTGAAAACATTGCGACATTTATCTTTCTCTTAACACATGATAATTTCCATTGGCAGAATTCATGAAAAAGAGTTTTGATGTCATGCTTGTCTTGTTATTGTTTTTATTGCCTTGTTGTATCACAGATTTTCAATGTCTTATATTTTCTTGAGTAATAGGGAGAAATAAACTTCTAGGATAATAATCATTATTGCCATTCATTTTAAAAAATGTTCATTTTCTAAGCTGACATCTGTTACATGTTTTGACCTTCACAGTAGCGTCTCTTCTGTCCTCTTTTTCATATTCTAAGTGAGGGCTTTGTTGGGTTGGTTCTGTTTTTCTTTGTTTACATTCTCATCCTCAGAAATTTAGTTTCGTTGTTTTCAGCTACCACTTCAAGGCAAAAGAATCCCAGACATCTTTTTCTCGTGTTGTCTTCGAATATCTTAATCAGGCCCAGACATGATGAAAACTTAATTGCTCCTTGAAGTGCGGCATGTTTGAAAATCAAACATTCTGTTCTTCACAAGCTGAATCCTCCTGATTTCTCTTTCTCCGTCAACAGTGCCATCATTCTCTTCGTCACTCCCAAATCACCAGACTTCTGCAGATCCTACAGGTACCTCTTTTGTTTTGATTTTTTCCTTCGTATTCCGATCACTTCTACTCAAGTGGACCCTGTTACTGAATGTGGTCCTACAGTACTTACCTTCCAATGACTCCCCCGACTTTCAGAATCCTTCTTTTAAATTCATTCTACAACGAGCAACCTTCTTAGTACGACTCTACTGCTCAAAAAGTTCTAATGACGGGAAAAAAAAGAAGGGAAAAAAAGTTCTAATGACAGTCCGTAGAACGAAAGTGAAACTAGCGGGCTGAGCTTCAAGGCCCTTCACAATTCGGTCCCAATCTACCCACCATTCCTTCCTTCTCCCCTACTGTTTCTTATCAAGAAATCCCCCCTTACAGCCAGGTTCTTTTGCTTCTTCATTCACGGTCAGACATAACGCTCTACTTTTTGCCTTGCTTCCAAATGCTGTCCTACTTGTCACCTATCCAAGGTCATTACCATGATGTAACGCTCAGGAAAAAGCGGTATTTTCTTCCTCAGGAAGTTTTCTCTGAGCCTGGAAACATCTCACCTAATTCTGAATCCCCGTGGAATTTACGGTACTTGATATTTAGTGTCTTATTTTGTCAGTTAACTTTTATTATACATTCTCTATTTTGCCAATAAAGTACTAATTTCTTGATGCCAAGGACACATATGTATATTAATACATAGATGAATGTCCTGTGCCTAAGGATTGTATACATTAAACTAAAAATTGGGGCAAACGGTCTGTGAAAATGTGTCCTTAAGGGGGTGCTATTTGAAAATGGGCCACTCGTGACTTGTGGAAATCCACTCCAATATCAAATTTTATAACTCCTTTTTGTCGATGCACTGAAGCCTATCTTCTAACAATTCAGTTTTGCAGGGCTGCAAATGTGATGTCATTTGCCATATATGGGTTAAGAGTTTAACTGCTTCATTAATTTTATTTTATCTGATAGTGAGACAACAAGTAAGTCAAAGCCTGAAAATCAAATATATTAGACCTCAAAATATTCCTAGCTGATTTATTTTGACAAACGTTTAAATTATTTAGCTATTTGGACTTTACTTGATTTTAATTATTTATAGCAACACACTGCAGTGCATTAGTAAATGCCTTGAAGAGTGTTTTGTAAAAGTAGGCAGCATTTCAGTAAGAACAGTGCTATAACTCTGCCATTTAATTTTTGCTGACAAGTGGGTTGAGCGTGTGAGGATAATTGTAGGAAACGTGAGGGAACGGCGTGTAGGCGATTGATACAGGGTGGTACTCTGGCTGCCTTTCCAATCTTCCGCGCTACTCTAGTTTTTCAATACTTTTCAAAACGGTCAGCAGTTCAATAAGACGTTTAGTTCATTCTTGAGCTTAAAATATCCTCTTTTATGTGCACTGAATGCTATACGTCCAAGTTTCTCAAGTGCTTACCTACTTACTTTTCAACAACAGTACTTTAAATGATGTTCCATTACATCCTAAATCTTCAAATCTCTTCCTTTTTTTTTTTTTTAACTTCTGCTTGGAAGTTTTTTTTTTAAAGCACTTCAGTATTTGAATGATAAATAATGTACAAAGTAGATTTTACGTGGGATAACTCTACATAATGAACCCAGCTTCCCTCTGCATTTTTCTACTTAATTTCTTTCCCTTTGACATTTCCGATACAGGTCACTTTATTCCCCAGTGAGAATGAGATAAGTATAAAGAGGGCTACAGTCAGGCATTTCCCAAAGTTGTTTGGCTTTGAGAGCGAAACCAGGAAGAATCGATGCATTAATTATTTATCTCCCGCAGTGAATACCACCTGGGTTTACTGTTGGTAAACACGGTGCGTAGACGACAATCCTAGTGCCTAAATAACCCAGAAAGTTGTAACCTTGAGCACTATCTAAGATAGAGAGTCACTGTATTTCACAGATACAAGTATTCCAGTTCCTGGAGAGATGGAATCTTGCAGGGCAAAGGCGTCTTAATTTATGTACCGACTCTTCCGTGTTTCATTTATGTGATACCATCCTGGCTTAGCACTTGATCTCCATGCTTTCTTCCTAGCGCTTCATTTCCTCACCGGGAGTTTTCCTGGTTAGCAAAGGCTGGAAGGATAAAAATTAGATTTTCAGATTATTTGGTGGCTGCATTAAAAAAAAAAAAAAAGCTTTAGCATGGACATTTTCAAACATTTACAAAAGTAGAAAGACTGGGATTTTGGACCCTGCGTAGCTAGGCATCATCCAGCGTCAACAGTTATCAACATTTTGCCATTCTTGTTACATCTATCCCGTCTACTTTTTTTTTTCTTGAGATTTTTAAAAACAAATCTGAGATATCATTTCTTTGCACCTATAAGTATTTCAAAAGGTGTCTCTAACTGATAAGTACCTTGAACATATGACAACAGTTAATCTCTTGCAAGATGTATATGATCAGGATGTGAAAGGTGGAGGGGAGGTGGAGGTCATCTGTCTGTAACTTCTACTGTTGGGCGTGGGTGGTGCAAAGACTGAGTTTATTGGCAACAGCAGTCCGGTGTCTAACTGCTGCTGTCGGCCAATGAAAAGCCACTGCACTTCCTGAAATGAATGATCTTTATCATCAAGGAGATAAAGGGTTGCTGCTAGCAATGCAGGGGAAAAAAAGAGTTTTTCTGGAATCTAGGGAGTCCTCTGGGTTGCCTCTTACGTGCCATGCCAATGACAAGATTTAATGGAAAACTAAGCTACCTAACGCAGGCAGGACTCCTCAGGAAATGACCAACATCTTGTACGTAGATGGCCTTGACCATGTGTCACCTACTGTTCTAAGCATTTCACATGCCTCAACCCATCTCCTTCTCACAGTCACCCGTGATGGAGACACTCTCATTATCTTTGTTTTGCAGACGAGCATACTGAGGTACAGAGAGATTGAATCACGTGACCGAGGTCACAGAATTAGTAAGTGGCCAGAGCTGGGCTTCAAACCCAGAAAACATAACTCCAGAGTCAAGACCTTAACAAGAGACTTCCGGCCAAGATGGAGGCGTAGGTGGACACGCTGTGCCTCCTCTCACAACCAAGATTAAGGACAACAAAAATATAGAACCAAAAAAAACCCAACCAGAACAGATAGAATACTGAATTGTAGGGAAGTCCCACAATGATTCACCCGGACTGATAAGAGGGGCGGAGTCGGCGGCCGGCGGAGAGGGGTTGTGGCAGGAAGAAGCAGTGGCTGGTGGTCCCAGATGCACAGGCGGCGGTTACCGAGTGCAGGGAGGCAACGAGCAGACCAAGCGAGGCGCACAAGGCGG